>JAJHUR010085375.1:0-11373 GCA_027495735.1 Lutjanus campechanus
TGTTTCTAACTTGCTCTCTAGCCTTCGAAAGTGGCAGACAGGCTTATATTTTCAGTGTGATAAAGACAAAATCTCAAACAGTAGTTCAATGTCCCCTAACTGGGCCTCAGGGACAGTGAGAGGTGTAAATATCATTAAAATGAAGCTGTAGGTTTCGAGACAGAAGGTGGGGGGATTTTATACAATTGTTATCTCACTGTTAAACCTCTGTCCATAGTTTGGATTGCAACAAAACTTAACAAGGCTGAAGTGGGTGTGCGGGTGTCCATGTGTGTGTGTGTGTGCGGGAAGAGCAGACAGATTGGGGATGAGCGTATCGGACTGTGAGTGAGTACCAGAGGGAGCAGGAAAACTAGCAGAAGAATATATGCAGCAATTACACTTCAGTCCGAACTAACAGTAATTATGATCGAAAAGCTGGAAATACCAATAAGATGAGGATTAGGATGGATGATGTGTGCTGCTGTAACTGCAGTTTTGTGCGATTTATTTAACTGGTAGCAGACCTGTTACATAACTGTCCAATAGAATGAGTAATTTGGAGCAAATTGTGGTGGGAAAACTACTTTTTTTTTACAACACCACACCACAGAGTGTAATCAGCCATAATCAGCGCTCCCCATCAACTGATTTCTTCTGTTTATGGAAGCACTGATTGGCCCTAATTAATTGTCCAAGTTGATAATCTGTATTTAGAATCGACTAATTTTACTGCAGAAAGGCTGAACTTTTTCAAAGCAAGTCTGAAAAGACTTGAAGAACCTCCTCTCATGTCTGATATCAGTGTGTAGTAGCAATACAAAGAACTGACATATTTTCATTCTAAACACATTATTCATCACTGCGAATCAGATGGTAAGAATTATACTTCCTTTATATGAAGACGCTTAAAGGGATAGTTTGGATTATTTGAAGTAGGGTTGTATGGGGTATTTATCCATAGTCAGTGTATTACTGACAGTAGATCATGGTCAGCACGCCCCCAGTTTGGAGAAGCAGCAGGAGCACTGGTTCAGGAAGCTAAGCAATGAAATGCCGTGGGCAGGGTCAGCTGCAAAACGTATTTTAACCACTTCAAAAAGGCCCACCTAAAAAAACAATATCAGTTTTCATGTATGGTATATTTAGAATATTTTCAACACTTTGGCTTGCTGTCAGACAGCATTTTCTGACAGGAAACCACCGTTTTATAAGCCAAATATCACTCTCTTCAAATCAGCCTTTGGAAAAATCACTAATGTTACCTAGCAGAACACGGGAGTTAAGGCAGTCTACAGCTGCCTCAGTCTATTAGTTTGTGTTATTGTGTGACTTTGGTGTTTTAAAAGGTTAGTTCAGATTCACCAAAGTCACACAATACCAGAAAAAAACTAACAGATCGAGGCAGTGGCAGACCAGCAACTCCTGTGTTCTGTGAGGTAACTGATTTTGAATCTGGTTGAGTGACAGAGGGTGATATTAGGCTTATATAATGGCAATTTCCCATTGGAAAAAGCCACCTGATGGCAAAGCTAAGTGGTGAAAATATTCTAAATATAGTGTAAACTTGAACTAAATTTCTTCAGGTGGGCCTTTTTTTAAGTGGCTAAAATATGTTTTGTTGCTGACCCTGGCTGATCCTTGGCTCCTCTCTGCTTCTCCACACTGGGGTATATCAACCGGCATCTACTGTAGGTAACACGGTGACTATCAACAAGTACATCAAAACCTAAATAATCCAAAGTATCCCTTTAATGTGATGTGAGTTAATCTGATCTGATATGATAGCAAAATCATTTTAGGATGTTTTAATATTCCAGCCAGATGTAGAAAAGGTGTAAATGAATGCATCTCTGTGAGTTGCATACCTGATTTTTACTCCTCACTGGTGTAACTGTGTCAGGAAGCAGTCTGTAGAAGCAGCCACTGACAGGGTCTTGCCCCAGTGATTATGGCAGCTGAATTTACACTAAAATAACACTGAAATTATGTGACCTGTCCTGTCGTATGAGACAGGGGAAAAGCCAGTTTCAACACTTGCGGTCAAAATAGGGATATCATTCGTCAACCTTATATCGAACAGGATGTTTGTGAACCACTCACGATTGCAGAGCGATGCTGCACTTTTTTTTACCCTGCAAGAGATTTTTGCAGTCTTCAGACACTGGGTTGAAGAGACAATATCCCAAAGACAGTA
The DNA here is from genome assembly GCA_027495735.1 of Lutjanus campechanus. Lineage (NCBI taxonomy): Eukaryota > Metazoa > Chordata > Actinopteri > Lutjaniformes > Lutjanidae > Lutjanus > Lutjanus campechanus. The sequence goes on from JAJHUR010085375.1 coordinate 2,177, forward strand.
ATCTAGTTGCAGAGAGCAGTGAACTGTATACAGAGTGGTTTGTTGTGCATGACAACAGTGCATTATGCTGTATTTTATGCATGCAAACATTACAGCAACATTTCCACAGATATAAGTGGCACAGTGTTTGGTGTATGACTGATTTAATCAGACACAAAAGACAGAGGTGCTAATAAACAGTATATTACAGCTTTGACAAATGTTGATGCATGGAGCAACTATTTTGGATTTTGAGGTCAGAGCTGGTGAGGCTCCTCTGACTTTCCGAGTTGGAAATCTGACTTCAGGGGGCTTTCCAGCTGAAATTTCAAGTGGGAGCTTGGAATTCTGAATTCCCGGTTCAAATGGAATTCACCATTAGTCTCGAGACTTTCCAACTGCTCTTACCCAGCTTGTGGCTCTCAACCCCAAACTTTCAATTATTTTTTAAATGATTAATCTATCTTTTTTTCTCTCGATTATCTGATTAATTTATTAATTAATTTATCTATTAATCTAACATTTTTTTAATTATTCAAATATATAAAAAACAATTTAAAATAAAATATCAAAATAATATAACATAAATTAATATATTCTTTAAAAAATGGACACATAAAGCACATTAGAATAATGATAATAGTGGCATATTTAAAATTTTGTCTAATTTCCACCTTACTTTATAGACTCCGTGTCAGAAGTCTGATCAGAAAAAAACTGGATCTTCAATTCAAAAGGAGCTATGATGCATGTTAATTTAATAACTAATCACTGTCAACTCTTCACTGAACTGAAAAATCAGTGTTTTGACATAAAACTGGTCATGACATGAAGTTATTTCAACACTGGAGTCATATGCAGGTGAGATGATCACTGTCAGTGGAGTTTTGCATCAGTGTAAGCCAAAGAAAATACTTTTTGTCACTTTTCTGCCAAATGAAATTAATTACAGACAGTCTGTAACATTATATTTAGCCGTTTGTCACTTATACATGGCTGATAAAGTGAATAGAAAGTATAAAACGGCTGAACACCATTAGATGACACATGGTGTATAGTTAACAGCAGCGGGGCTGACATCACTTTTAAGACATGGATGATGAAGAAATATGTAGAAAATCTATCTCAAGTGACTTCTACTAACAGAAACACGTTACACGCGTTGAAAACCCTCATATATCGTGTTTGGGTGCTGACAGAAATTAAACAGGGTGATGCTGCTTCTGTTTCTGCTCCTGCTGCTGTCGCTCAGTACTTCACTTCCAGCGTTCGTGTGGAGCAGTTTGTCCCGCTGTGATAAGTCACATCCAGTTTGTAGAGCTAAAGACAGTCAAACTGTTCCATCTCGTCTAAAATACTCCAGGTGACTCCATGCTCTGACTGGGAGTAGCAGTTCATAGCAACATGTTTTCGTAATCGACGTCGATGAATCGCCCCAGCCCTACCCCAAACCTGATGAATCCTACTGAAGGGTGTCACAAAAATATAGTTTCATATTTCTGAAAAATCCTAAAACAGGTGGGTGGGTACTGTAATTTCTATAAGATTAATCAAACTGGAGTAAATAGGGCATTTTTGGGACAATTTTCACCTATGGATTAATACACATTGGGCACGTTAGTGAGTATTAATGGCAGCTGGATGTTGTATATGAGATGGATTCCGAATAACCCTGAATAGCTTTGTGAAAACTGATCCCTGCAGACTGGTCTGTCAGAGATCATTGTTTGCATAATCCCATAAAAACCTATCTAAAATACAAACCATAAATGCTTTTTGCAGTGGAAAGCTAAGGAATCTGTCTTTCATGTTATCATGATGTACCCTCATGATGACGTCATTACGTTACATTGTGTGGTGCAAAAGGTGGTGCCAGCAGAGGAGCAGAGAGGCAGGTTGAGAATTCATGTCAGAAAAGGAATGACACAAACTACAACAACAAAGACAACAGCTTTTGTTACACAGATAATACTTGTTAGTAGGATTAATTCATGTCTGTTTATAGCATAAAGTATGTTGAAATGAGAAAAACATAGATTACTGCCAGCCTTTTTCTTTCTTTCTAAATTTTGGCTGAAGGAGTTTGAGATGTCATTGTAAATGAGGCCTTCGAGATCCATTATTGCTCCAGAAATCCAGCATGCAACAATGCTGTAACACTGCTGTCACAGTATGGTGGTTGGTGGCAGTGGGTGTTACTCTGGACATGTATGGTAGACAATTTGACAAGGACACAGCAATAATCCAAGAAAATGTTTTCTTACTCTGGACAGATCTCCAACCTCCAGGTAAAAACAGATGATGAAAACATTCCAGGTCATCCACACGACCAGCCAGGCTGCGTACTGCAGAGAGAAACACGAGGAGGAAGGAGAAAGTGAGATGCAGATGAGATCTGACAGGCCTTTGTTGGAGAATTAAAAAAGCATGTTCATGTCTTGCATTTGGAGCGGGTGAGATGGAGAGAAAAGACAGAGGGGGGCTTCACTTTTGATGTTGTTGAGATGCAGAGGCACAAAAACAACGGCGAAGAGTGCAACCAATCACCTGAATCAAACCAGACAGGGAGAGAAAATAGACAACAGGCGTGTGTATGTGTGCGAAGCTAGAAGCAGGAAAGAATGAATGAACGGTGGAGGTTAGGGCAGAATTTATACACTGAGATCAAACTTTCTTTGTGTGAATATTCTCACTTAATTTTCTGGGTGTGTGTGGGTGTGTGTGTGTGCACGTGCAGGTCTTAGGGCGGGGTCAGGGTGGTTTTTTACACGTGTGGGAGGTCTCTGTGGAGGCCTGCAGCCACTGTGGGAGATTCTGAAAGTTTTCTGAGACATAAATAATTTTATCGACAACTGACAGGCAGAGAAAAGAGAAACAAATAATTCTACTTGGCAACTTATTCCTACTCCCACAACACATCACTGCTCTAACCCTTTATTTACCATATACATCGTCTTCCTTCAATCTCAGATCCACTAGCAGGCATTTTTAATAATTAATGACGAATGAAGACTGGGTTATTTCTCTTGTTATATTGTTGCAGCTTTGGTATTTATGCTTGTAATATTTAACATTATTTTGTAGACACAGTGCAGTTCAATATGTCACTAGGAGAGACGGAGGGAGAGGATGTTCAGATTATTTAATGTGGTATAGTCAGTGTATTACCAGCAGCAGATACTGATCATCAAGCCCTCAGTTTGGAGAAGCAGAGAGGAGCACCAGCATGGAAGCTAAGTTCTCTCTGTACCCACCAAACTCCATAGGTGAAATCAGGCATTTTACCTCACAGATCATGGTTTGGCGAGAGCAATATTTGTCTTATATATCAGTGTTTTTTCAATGGAAATCGCTGTCTGATGGCAATGTAAAGCAGAAGTCACGGTAAACAAATATTTTCAGTCACTTTTACTGATTTTTTTTAACAGTAACAGAGAAAATCTGAATGTTGTGGTTGTGTTGGTTGCAGCGAGGGAGAAATCACCTTAAGCCATAGAGAAAAGGATAGAGAAATCTTCAGCCAAATAATCACAAACTCACTACAGGGACAATGTAAGTTTCAAGTAAAAAATTTCCACAATCCACGAAGGGATCAAGAGAGACGTTCACACAAACTATTTACATATCCAGAGATCTGGAAGGAGAGTGAGGCTGCCTGCCCCACACGTCCCACCTGCCTGGGCACAGTGCAACAGGTGAGGGAAAGAACCCCGCCCTGTTCACAGAAGAGCTGTGGACTGCATTACTCTGAGCAGCATATGTGAATGAAGAGAATAATATATTTGAATATACTTATTGCCTTTTACCTGATGATCTGAATAAGTTGCTAAATTTGTTGCTTGTTGCTTTTTAGAAATAAAGTCGCTAAGAGGGTCTGAGAAGACGCTAAATCTGGCAAGAAAGTTGCCAAGACAGTTGGCAACACTGAGCCCGACAATTATGAGGTGGTTGATAAAAATGATTGATAGGAATTGGTATGGTTTAGGATGAACGACAGGCAAGTGGGTAAAACTACATTTATCAGCCAGCAGCAGCACTTTGTGATGTCAGCAGACTTCCACTATTGATAATAATGCAACATGATGAATTCAGACGCCATGATCAGTGATCGCACTGACTAACGCTGCTTCTTACAATCAGGGATCAGCTTTGAAAATCCTGAGCACCCTTAACTATGATATAGTTTTCAATAATGGCAGTGTTATGAAACCCACAAATTACTAACTAACTTCCAGTGAGACAGAAAAAACCTCAAAGTAACTCTCCGATATTATTCAGTCCTCGTTATTTAGAGAGAGCTGAGCATAGGCTAATGAGAGGCTGTTGCTAAATCTAGGCCAAATGATATGTAAAGCGGCTGTTTCCGATGGGTGAGTGTGAGTGTGTGTGTGTGTGTGTGTGTGTGTGTGTGTGTGAGTGTGTAATACCCACCCCAGTGACATATCTCGGTCTGAACTGAATGGTGCCGAACAGGCCCAGGATGACGACAATGATGTGGAGGAAGTTGGTCAGGATGGGAGCCCACTGGTAGCCCAGGAAGTCTATCACCTGACGCTCCAACACACTGACCTGACAGGAGGAGGAGGAGGAAGAGGAGGAAGAGGAGGAGAGGGATGAGGAAGAGGAGAGGAGATTAGTGATGAGAAACAACAAATCAACGACAGAAACATGTTTTCACAAAAAAATTAGACAGTTCTAGGTTGTCACAGCATGAGAACAACAAGCATTTAAGAGAGATACAAGAGAGTAAGAGTGAACCCATCAGTGTTACAGTCCTTTTAATTTGTAATAACAGATAATCCACCTCTTTCAGCTGATATGAGCCATGACCACTTCGATCCTAAGCTTAATTTTAAAAACATTTCAGCATTTAATGAAACTATAGCAGGAAACATTAAAATCTATGATGTGGAGCTAAAATGACTGGCCGACCGATGGGGAACTAATCGACAACCATTTTGATATTTGACTTATCGTTTCAGTCACTTTTCAATCAACATTTGACAGTTTTACTTGCTCAAATGTGAGGATTTGCTGCTGTGCTTTCTCATACATGATCGTTAATGGGATATATTTAATTAAACATGTGACCGGATTAAAAACCTCACAGTGACCTTGGACGGTGAATTCAGCTTTAAAGGGATAGTTTGGATTATTCACTCACATCTAGAATATTTTCACCATTTTACTGTTCTGTATAGCAGATAGCCTTTTCTGATGGGAAACCACCATTATATAAGCCAAACCAACCAAATTTCAATGGCGAAATCAGTGCTTTTACCTCTCTGGTAGGCCTGGGCGATAGAGCTGAAAAACCTATCACGATAGAGAAGTTTCATATCATTTGATATCGATAATTATTGATCATGCAGGTTGTGACTAACTACATGTTGCGTAGTTGAGGTGGTGGAAGCAGCTCAGGCGATAAAATGAGTGAAAATCACAATATTTTTAACCAAGAACCTTGATATTGTGACGATATTGTACAGATGACTATTGGTGCTTTCACAAAATATGAGCTTTTTTGATAAATAATTATCAGTAATGAAAATTATATCATTTTACTGCAATGCAGCCTTTAAAACCAGGAAAAGACAACACTTATACCTTATCACGATAGAACGATATGTAAAATCTATCACGATATTTACTCTCATATCACGATATGATATAATATTGATATATTGCCCAGCTCTACTCTCTGGTGTTTTAAAAGTTCACTGCTTAGCTTTCATGCTGGTACTCCTCTCTGCTTCTCCAAACTGGGTGCGTGCCAACCGGCATCCACTGTAGGCAATACACTGATAATTGATAAATACCTAATTCAATCCCACATCAAATAATCCCAACTATCCACTATTAAGATGGCATCACAAAGGTTGCCCCCCCCCCCAACTGGCTCAGAGTGTTTATGATCAGGCTAGATAATTGCAACTCGCTATTTATTGGTCTTCCAAACAAAACTATCCATAGACTTTAACTCATTCAGAAGTCAGCCGCTGAGGTCCTGAGCAGGACAAAAAGATCAGATCATATAACTCCAGTCCTTCAAAACCTTCGTCCTACTTTTGGTTTTACAAAGCACTCACTGGTGAGGCTCCACAGCACATCTCAGACTTGCTGTCAGTTTAAAACCCCAGCAGACCTCGGCGGTCACAAGGTGGAAATCTCCCCCCTGTGCCTAGAACACTTTCAAAGTCTGTTGAGATGGCTTTCAGCATTAATGCAACCAAAGAATGGAACAGTCTGACTGCTGATCGAAGGCTTCCTCCGACAGTGTTCTTGTAAGACCTTCCTTTTCACTCCGGCATTTGAAATGAAATAAAATGAAATGAACACACCACATTTATACTGTTTGCTTCTGTTTTTTTTTTGTGCTGTTTTTTATATAAAGCACTCTGAACTGATTTTGCATGATATGGCACAAGGAAGGAATATCTGACTGTCTATCTGTGTGTATGTACTGTATGTTCTGCAATTTTCTCAACAACCATTCATGAGATGAACAAATATATCACCTATCAACGAAGGGCAGACGCAAATGGGTTTTTTGGCCGGCTTTTGGGGCAGTATTTGTCATTTTATTTTGCTGGTGCAGTGGTCTGCACAGTAACAGCCACTACGCCACCGGCACAAAATACACTCAGCTGGACCATGTGTGCACTGGGCTGGGTAAGGAGTGCAAGGTGAATAGCCTGCAGAGCTCGGCTCTTTGCATTCTTTTCACATGGCGAATTAAAGATTTAATTTGATCAAACCAGAGCTGGTGATCGTTGAAAGAGTGGAAGGACTAACAAAAATGTTTTTTGTGAGTTTAACATGTTTTTATATCGAGTTTGAATGAAGTGCATTTTATGAGAAGCTCGTCTTAGTTAGGTAAAAGAGAGTATATATTGCCAGTCGCCGGCTGATGGGCTGACAATGGCCGATTAGAAAATTTTAACATATTGCCCAACCGTAGTGCAGTCAAATTGGCCAGATGGTGGCGCTGTAACAATGAACAAAACAATTTTTTTTCCTGGATTCAGGGTCCAGCTGAATCTATTCATGTTAGGCATGTCCACTTATGTCTCGCTATTCTGCCATTTTGTATTTTATTCATATCTCTATCAAATTTGTGTCGGAAAGTTATTTATTAGGATTTCTGATATTCCATACAGTTTTAGTGGGATCTCACAGTTGCTCGAATGTTGTGGGAAGGACTGATAGTACAAAAATGTCATGTCTCCTGAAGACTTTTTCTTTTGCAACCACATTTGGTCGACATGTAGATATGATGTCTGAGTAAACATAACAAATTCGGTGCCATTTGGCCAATTGGTGGCGCTGTAGCATTATCTAACGACAAAGGAAGAAATCTCATTATTGGAAATTTACGCTCACATACCAATACTATGGAGAGCTTTGTTATGCATTAAGAGTTTGTGTGTGACTACTAGAATTTGTTTAGCTAAAAACAACCAGAAATTCCAAACATCTTGTGCATCACTTTCACCTAATGCTCAGCTCATTTGGGATTTTTGGAAACTTGATCCTGATTGGAATTTAAATGATGGTCGAGTCCCTTCCTTAATTACGGAGTTGCTAAAAGGTCTGTGGGGTTAAAGAGGATGTATTTACAATTAGCACTTTCATCATAATGAAGTAAATCAGTTATCTATGCATTACTGTTAGGCTCCCAGGGCTATGTATGTGTGTGTGTGGTTTATTATCATTCAGTCACTGGAGCTTCATGCTGAGATAGTTAATGAAGTCAGCACAGCGTACGATATGGCACCGCTAAATATATTAACACACACACAGGGAGACACAGAGAGACGGAGACATGAGGAGGAAGAGGATGCAGGGGGTACTTTCAGAGAAAGAAAGAAAGAAAGAAAGAAAGAAAGAAAGAAAGAAGACCAAGGAAGGAAGGAGAGAACAAAAAGACAACAGGAAGGACGGAAGAAATAGGAAAGAAGGAAGAATACTAACGAATGGAAAGGAAGGGAAAGCCTGAGGTAAGGAGGGAAATAAAGAAACAAAGAAAGAACAGAAAGAAAGAAAGTAAGAAAGACAAAGAAAGGAAGAATAAAAAAGGGAAGAAGGAGAGGACAAAAAGAAAATGGCAGGGATAAATGGAAAATGGAAAGGCATAAAAACACAAAAGAAGGGGAGGGAAGACAAAGAAAGGATAGAAAGAAAGGAAGGAAGAAGTGAAAACTGAGGGAAGGAAGGAAGCAAAAAAGGGAGGATAGAAAACATAAGAAGAAACAAAAGAAATAAGGAAGGAAGGAGGGAATACAAAAGAAGGAATGAAGCAAGAATGAGGAAGGAAACAAGGAAAGGAAGAAAAGACATTAGAAAGGAAGAAATGAAGAAAGGAGAAACACAAAAAAGAGAGAAGTGAAAAAGAAAGAAAGAAAGAAAGAAAGAAAGAAAGAAAGAAAGAAAGAAAGAACGGGATATCATTATTAGCTTCATTTAGCCAAAAACAGACTGATATTTACTGCTCTACACTATCAACAAGAAGTATTTAAACACTAACAGCTTACATAGAAAATAAAGGGTTTTATTTTCTCACTCTTCTCACTCTCTTCACACACATACACACACACTTCTGGATGGCTGAGTTTAGAGTGCCCTAATGTGAGACCATATGGCAACACTACAGCCTTTCACAGCCAAATAGCAGGTACACACACACACACACACACACAGATACACACTATATGACACACACAAATAAAAGTGTAACCTTGTACAAACTACACCTATCTGACATTAGTTTTAACTATGAGAATGTTTACTGGAGGTGAGTGTTATGATAACAGGATGGTGTATGAATGAGTGTGTGGTGTGCTGACATATATGCATCCACCCGTGTGTGTGTGTGTGTGTGTGTGTGTGTGTGTGTGTTACCATGTCAGGGCAGGTCTGCTGTGCTTGCACTTGACAGCACCTGCTGTTATTGGACACACTGGGCTCAGCTGGCACCACAATGTGTGAGTGTGTGTGTGTGTGAGTGTGTGTGTATAACATTGTGTTTCTTTGTGTCCGTGCCTTTATGTGCGGGACAGGCTCCATCTCTCTGTCTCTGTGTTTCTTTGTGTATTGGCTTCATTTTATTCTGTAAAAGTGTGTCCTCCCATTGACAATTATATACTGCTGCAATTGTGCCTTTCTCTCTCTCTCTCTCTCTCTCTCTCTCTCTCTCTCTCTCTCTCTCTCTCTCTCTC
>JAJHUR010085377.1:0-19657 GCA_027495735.1 Lutjanus campechanus
GTGTTTTCACTGCACACACACAGCTAAAACCAGCTCTGTGTGTGTGTGTATTTATGTTTTTATTGGAGTGGTGGTGACATCTTGGGGGGAAGGGAGGCACATGAGACAGACAGAGGACTCGCAATGACTCACAGCGAGGAGAAAAAGAGTAAAAACACAGACAATCTCTGCCAGCTCCTTTTAAACTCAACATCCCATTCACAGATCTGAGACGTCTGCTACCTCATCGTAACCCTCTTGCGATCGCGTCTCCTTTCCTCCATGATTTTAACGGCGCACGCAGTCTTTTCATTAAGGCCCTCCACTGTCTCCGCATCCTCAAAGGCACCAAATGACCTCTACTGTCATGTGGGGCTGTGCCGTGTAAATATTTGTCAGGAGTGAGGAGCAGAGGAAACACTGGCACCTGCTGGTAGTGAAGGGTTTGTGACTGCAGCCTCACAAGCTGTGAGACACAGGATATCTGTTACACAGGTTGCATGTGGTTCTCTGTGTGAGGATACAGAACCAATAGATCATCAGCGTTGTTTAGTGAATCAGCTGTTTACGCTTAAATTTTAAATCATTTAACATCACATTATATATCGTGTTCATTAAGCAGGTACAATACTACTTCAGATACCAGGGACCTTCTTATATTCAGTATTCAATATTATGGGCTATACATGCAATCAGATTTAGTTTTTCTATAATGTTTAATTTCATGTTTTCATACACTGTGGAATATTACTTTCACTATCTGTCATTATTTTCATGTACAATTACATTTAAAATCATGTGTCATCTTACATTCATTATCTGGTGCAATATAACCTTTTTATTACCTCTCAATGCAACTGATATTACTCTCAATGTAAATACCATTACTACTTACTTTTTTTTAAACTTTTGTACTTAACATATCTACTTCTATTGTTGTTCTATAAGACTGCTTATTTACATTTATTCCTTATATACTTTATATATTATATTTATATTTTACTTATTTGTTGCTCTATTGTTATTATGTTACTGTAATTTTGGAACAATCTGGCACAAGAGTTTCCTTGCTCTATTTCCTTATTAGCATTAGCAGTCATAACTTCCTTTTTCTTCTCACATCTGTATTTCTCCCCTGGTCATCCCCCCCTCTGCAGAGGCTCTGTTCCCCACCTGGGGGGCCCATCCCTCAGTTTGGAAAGCACTAAACTAAACCAAGTTTACCTAGATATATGAACAGTGTTGATTGGCTTTAATGTGTGTTCATGTTATTTTATGTAAATTACCATAATTAATGTTCATTCGTGTAATGATGTCATTGCTGTGGCATCAGGTAATGGGGATCCTTGAAATAAACAAACAAACCAAACTGCAAAACTGTAAGAACATTTCAATGTATGTATTGTATTTCACTCTCGTCTCTTACATCCATCAATTACAGAACAGATTATATTGTCAATACACTACTAGAGGGCTCAATCCAGCAGAAAAAAACAACATGTTTCCAGTACTGCATTACATAACTGATCCAAAACTATATTTAAAATACATAAAACAAATACACAGCAGATTGTTTACTGTTTCTATTCAATCATAAATGTTTCTAATATAGTGTTTTGTATTTTCTTACAATTCAAGTTGCAGGCTGACCAAGACTTTTGAACTTGATCAAATTTGATAAAATCACATTTGCTTATTTTCAAAACTACAGTCAACAACAGAGTGTGTAAGATATGTCCTGCTATATGTAGAGACACTGAAGTGATGTGTGATCAGACCTCTCTACGGATGAAAAAACATTTTTCAATTCGCCCAGATTATAAAAACAAGGTCTTGCTTTGCAGTGGAAAGTAAAGACAATTAAAGGCACAGCTGGCTGGCAGCCACATGTTTTCTTAAGCGTCCATGAGCAAGACGATGAACGTGTCTCTGCTTTAGTGCTTCTGTTACCAGCTCTGACCTCTCTGAAGAATCACAGCTCTCAGTGTGACATTACTAAAACAATGAACAGATGCAGGACTCAGGAGGCTTCACAGTTATACTCGCTGTGTAAAGTGGTCATGTTGACTGGATGAAAGGTCAGGAAACATCTCCAGTGGACATCAATATAAACACAATCAGGGCTGAGATAGTAAAAGACTACATCCAATAGGATTACGTAATCAGATTGATTCATTTTTTTGAGCCATTTTTAAGAAAACATGTAAAAATTCTTTGATTTCAGCTTTTTAAGTTTGGATATCATCTGGTTCTGTTAAAACCCCATGGCAGTAAAGTGAATATTTTTAAAACAAGACATCTGACAACATGACCTTGTTGTCAAATGGATCAAACTGATTGATTAATCAAGGAAACAATCAACTAATCAATTAATCAGCATTAAAAAAAAAAGTTAGTTACTTGCAGCCACAATAAGAAGTGCTCTATCAACTCGTAACCCTGTCTGACATTCAGGATTTCAACAAGTTCTCCACAAAAAAGAACCCTTTGCAAAAATGCATTTTATATGCATTGAAAATGTTTTGTGAGTTTATTTGTGGCTGTGCGTAGTTTTTAGTATGAGGTGCAATATTTTCATAGTTTGAAGTATTGAGATTAGATGTATTTTTGTAATGGATTATGTTACTAGTTACAAAGCTTGCCATGTAATTTGTACAAACCCTGAATACAAGATACTGGAACTGGAGGTATGGAACCTCTTCAGTGGTGACTGTTGAAGGGTTACTGGTAGTTTCTGAGTGAGAACTTGATGCCGTGGTTATGGAGGCGGTCGATGAGACTGGTTTTATAGAAGGCAGCTCCTGGTGTGTACACGCCTCCCCTGTCAATAACAACGGACAGACAAACAATAGAGAGAGAGTGAGAGAGCAGGAGAGAGAGAACGTGGGTTAGTCAGTCAGTCAGTCTTAATGTTTTAAGAAAGGAGGCAGGCCGAAATAGACACTACCAAACTTTACCAAATGTCCCAATTTATGACAGAGAGGAACAAAGTGAAGGAAGAAAAAGAAAAACACAGACTTGACTGACCTCCTGGGGAGGGAGTGCAGTTCATTCAGCAAGGTTACGGCTGCTTGGACCATAGCAGAAACCGTTGCTACGTAACCAGGCTCTGTAAACCAGAACAAAGACACAAACATGGAGAGTAAAACTTGCAGATATGTTCCAAAATATTAGAACCGTAATTCCAAAAAAGTTGGAACATTGAGTAAATGGCAAAATATCTGATGTTCAAACTGATAAACTTCATCGTTTTTTGTAAATACACACTCATAGATGGGGTGAGGTTCACCACTTTGTGGTATTCCAAAAGATTAAGAATGTTTAACAAAAAAACTGCAGGAATGTAGAGATTTCACCGTCTATAATCTGTATCATTTGAGAAAATGACTGAACTCTTTTTTAGTTTAAATGGGCCAGACTCCTTTGCATAAAAACAGTAACTTTACCTTGCAGAATATGACAGTTTACAGTCTATCACTGCCTCGATCTGTCTGCTTGTGTTATCCTTAACCCTGAAACTATAGCAGCCCATTTACTGGGCTATTTACACCAGTGCTTTTTTTACTGTGACATCAGCAAAAAATACACGTTAGCAGACAGAAGTGTACACAACAGTTTGTGCAATATTACAATACATATATGACATGGGAGTTGTAGAATAGATAAACCTGTATGTTAAACAGAAATAGAGACCTGTAGTTATTATAGTAAACATAAGGTGACTGTAGTTGTGGCAGTTTTACCTGCTCCCATGACCTGAGTGCAGATCTTAGCGTTGGGTCGGCCCTCTTTGGGATCTGTACCCTCTGAGTAGCCCTCCCCGAAAAATGTCAGGCTGAAGCAGGTGTCTTCTATCTGAGAGAAGAGAATGAATGATGGAGAGAGGAAGTCTATGAGTGGACAAACAAATGAAAAATCAAACAAGATTTCACAGCACAACAAACTGCACAACAACAACAAAACTTCAGAGAATAAATACTGTATGTACATGACTGAAGTCAGCGGATCTATAATGGTTGTTATCAGAGTTGGGAAGTAACTAAGTACAAATACTTTGTTATTGTTATTGCAGATTTTCTGACAACTTTTTACTTTTAGGCCCTAAATTTGAACACAAATACCTGTACTTTTGGCTCCTTACATTTTCAAAACAGGCTTATTACTTTAGCTTGAAACCATTTGAGGGGAATTATTGATTATTTTTATTTTGCATCACTGTGCGCCACCTGACCAATAAGACGAGAATAATGTAAAAGACATAACAAGATGAAATCGATGCTCCAACAAGACAAAAACAAGATAAAAAATGCAACAAGAAAAACAAAAAGAAAACAAAAGACAAAAGACATAGATGAAACTTGGCCACGGATTTGAGAGTCAGTTAGCTTTGCACAGAAACAGTCAGTATAAATGTCCTTCAGAGGACTACTTTTTACTTTTTTACATTGAGTTCACTGTATTTTTTCACTTTTACGTGAGTAAAGAAGTTGAATCAGTACTTTTAACAGAATAGATTTTTAAACAAGTAGCTGTATTTCTACTTAAGTAAAGAACGTATGTTCTGTTGCCACCTCTGGTTGGTATAAGCAGTGAGGAAATATGAACCCATGATGTGCAATATCAGCCATAACCATGGTACAAAACATACTGTATAAGAGGAAAAAGCAGGAAGCACTTACAGTTGTTAATACAGTTGTTTTTGGCTTTCGCTTATTAAATTTGCTACTACTGTAACATCAAAGCTCCTGAAAACTTTCCAGGGTGTCAGCATATTCATTTTTAAAGTTGCAATTTAAATAAAATTAAGGTCAGTTTTGCAATAAAACTAAACATTAAATGTAATAATACAGGAGCACTTAAACAGTATCTGTGTTACCTGTTTCATGGTTGGACCGGACTTGGTGAACAAGCCAAAGGAGAAGAATGATGGAAACTTTGAGGAAGACAAAAAACAACTTTCAGTCCTTTATACAAACATGTAATTGTCAAAAAACTGTGTGTACAGCAGGTTTATTTGGAAACTGTTATTCTATAAATCACATTTAGTATGCTGACTCTATTTAGTCTCCAGAACTCCTTTGCTTTGTCTTCAATTGTAGTGCTGAAAAACTGTATAATCCATGTAGATTTGGAACATTTGTCTACTCGCAAGCAAGTGGTATCACAGCTGTCACCACAGTCTGCTGCTGCTTTTAACATGAGTAGCTTTGGGTAAGCCTTTCAGCTAAATACCCACACCTAACTGTGACATTCATCTCTCAAATGATTGGAATAAACATCTTAAGTCAGAGTCTTAAAGCTTTTGCTGCCTTTAAATCAACTCCACTTCCAAGGAACTCAGATTATCTGCTTTGGGGAGCAAATACCAAGATAGACGTTACAGTAAGAGGTTGGTTGATGAACAGTGTGACTACCGAGGTGAGGAGTTTCCTGCCCAGGCTGAATTTGACCATGAACCAGAAGAGCAGGCCGCCACAGAGGAGCTTGACGACTGAGAAGAGGCCGCCGACCCCGACGAAGGCGTTGTACAGGACCTGTGGGTGGAGGGAACAAAGGGCACAAAAGAGAGAATGTAAACGGAGAATTAAAGGTGCCAGAGAAGAGAAAAGATGATGGGACACAGATAACAGGTGCAGGTGAGGGGAAAATCAGAGATGAAGGGAAAAGTGGTGAGAAGAAATGCAAAATCAGATTGAGGAAAGAAGAAGGAGAAGGGAGAGTAAAAAAAAAAAGAAGAGAGAAACAGAGGCATGAGGGAGGGAGGGCAAGACGAGATGTCAAAGGGAGTAATGAGCATTGGGGAAGAAAGTGATGAATCACTATAGATGACTCATCATATTTCCACTTTGCTGGTAGATGGCGGTCTAAACAACGTAATGAGGTAGTTTCATTAAGGCCTGGGTCTCTGGCTGTGATCAAAACAGTGACAGCTGCTGGAATAGCTGACCTAGTTACAGGTGCACACGGGGAAATAAAAAAGGTTCTGCTTTCCACAGCCAGGATGCAGACCTGCAGACGAAATAAAAAGGAGCGTGTGTTCCTAATACTAAACATGAAGCCTCTTTGTGTCATTTAACGCAACGTACCAAACTGTGCTCCTGAGGGACACGGGTAGTACTGAGATATTAATCTCACCGGTCCTGAGGCACGCTCAGGCACAGCAAAACCTTTCCATGCGTGCCCTGTTATTTACTGCCTCCAACACGGCATGCCAAATTATTGATTGCATGGAAATTTACATGTACGTGTATTCATTTGGGAGACGTTTTGTTCCCAAGCAGCGTACAAATGAGGTACGGTCCAAACCACAGTACATTAAGGAGTCAAACGCAGCTTGATCGTACCTCAGGGTTAGAAAACACAATGAGGTGTTTGATGAGAAAATGGAAACTGTAACCTTCATCTTCGTGATTGCACACATAAATTGTGGAATTGTCTCCCTTGCAAAAGCTATTTCTCACATCAGTGGGACTCCAGGTAGCCAACACTTGAACTGCACCAATATCACAGCCAACTCATTGCTAATACTGCAGGTTTTATATATATATATGTAACACACATAACAGTTGAATCTGTTCACACAAAGATATCGTCAAATTGTTCAGACTACAGACACAATTTTGAACAAATTTCAGAGAATTTGATTTATGCAGTACAGAGCTTACAGAGAAATATGTAATGTATTTATTGTACAAAATTATATAATGACCAAAGTGCGTCTCAAGAGATTAAAGAGTAACCTCTGTATTTTTGAACCTATTTTCCAATGTTTTTGAGTCCAAGTGATTAATGGGGACCACAATCTTTTTTAATTGGTCCAATATTGAAGATGGCACTGCAGCTGTCAGAAGCAAAACTGAGCTGCCACATAATCCCTCTAAGCAACTGCACTGTCAAAGTATGTTCACCAAAAGTTTGTTTTTGCCACTGACAAGCTCAGATTGTTATTATAAGTGTTGAACAACTTTATGGAAAGGATTAGGCATGAAACAATCACTGGTTTCAATAAACTGCGATAAAATTCTAGATGATCAGTGATAGCTTTTCAAATTGTAAATTGCAGTGATAACCATGTTTGATTACCACACTTTGAAAAACCCACAGTAAATACTGTCCAGCATCGACCAAAGTCTCCCAGACGCAGCAGCAACATGGATTTGTTTAGCGTCAGTGAAAAGGCTGGCATCGCAAATAATATGATGCTATTTCAAATGTTTGAGAGATTTTCAATATAAAACAATACTGTGGTGATGATCATCTCTAGAAAGGGTTGCCACAAAGATAAAGTGTTTTTTAATGTTTAACCAGAAACATCTGCGTTACTGATCTCACAAAACTAACAAGTCTCCTGTTGCAAAACTGTAATTTTAACAGTTAGTAAGGCTGTAGCAGCAAAACTGCTGAGCGTACTGAATAGGGCAGCAGTGAAATTTGTGAGTATCAAAAACTATTTCTATTTGAAAGAGGATAAGAGTGGTGTTTCTAGTGACGTTGAGCTTCATGCAGACTATTTGACACAGTATTGACTACAGCACTGAAACACAAGCGTAGTGGCAAAATGTTCGATGCCTTGTATTTTTTGCCTCGTATTGCGACGCCAAAATCACATGGCCGCCTCAAAGTAGGCTTTGTTACATCACACACCATGCATCAGAGAGGTGCCACGCTGGTTTTGAATCCATCAATCTGTCAATCTTTGCCTGTGCATTTAACGAAGAGCTGTAGACTGATGAACTGCTGCTACTTTGTCATATCAACTTAAAGGGTGATGGATGATGCTGCTGTCAATGCTGTGTTCACAACCTGTTTCTGCTGCCTCCCAGTGGACAAAAAAGTTGTTTTGTGGGTTTAAAGATACCAAATGGAGTTTTCTTATAAACAATGTGTGTAACCATGAGGTCTAACAAACATGTTGACTGCAAGTACGCGACATGATACACATTCCTGTCCACTACAGAGAGAGGTAATGTGTTGAGTGTGGTGCCTGCAAGCTCACTGACATCCCTGGTTTTCATGCTGTTTCACTGATCAACAGTTGGTGGCAATAAAGTGCAAAGAAACATTAGAAAAGCACCCGGTCAGGGCTCCTACACATTTTCCATTTAAAAATTCCACACTTTTCTAGACTCAATTTTCCAGAGTGCAGATGTTTCAGACCATATTTGAGTACAAATAGCTGTTTATATATTGTAAATAAATGGTCTTAAACTCCATCGAAAGTTTGCATAGTTTTCTTTTTCCTTTTGGATTCCTTTGCCAGATGATCTTTGCCAAGCTAGCCCACAGAAAACTGGCATTTACCCTCTGTGACTGTTCAGTTCAGACTCCTACGTTCCACTGAAAAACAATTCTGCCCAAAGAAGAGGTCAACTAACCAGTGATACTTATACTTGTGTTATTTTGCCTTTACATACTGAATGAATTATATCATATTATTGTTTCCAATATATTTAAATCTCACTTACAATATAAAACAAAAATGTGTTGAAAAGAGTTCAAATATTTTTGTGATTATGTGTGACTGAATTCAAATACATTTGGTTCAGATTTGGTACAGTGTCTGGTACATTTCAGTCAGAAAATAGTGATTTAGTATTGAGTGGCTGTTGAATTTTCAACTAGTAGTGGCTGGTAGATGTTCATATTTTAAAATTTTTATTTGCTATCCTGGCTGTAAGGCACTTGGGGCAGAGCTGTGTGGCAGGCTGTGACGTATGCAGTACTCCTTGCTTTGCTTTTGACAACATGAAGCTCGCTCTGACCCTCGCTCTCTCACACAGCGGTAAACATTTTGCTCCAAATGCCAAGAAAAACACTCATGCTTGTGTGTTGAATTTTAAATTTTAGATTTCAGAGGACAGGGACGATATTCAAGAAACACAAATATTTTTCCATAGTCTCTTTGCTTTGGCCTGTCACAGCTATACTGGTCTACACTGGTATCTGATTTCTTTTGTATTCAAACAGAACACAATGCAGATTGTTTTCATTTGTTAGATTTACATACAGCATTCTGTGTATACTCGAATTTTATTGTGGCTTTCATTCTTTTTTTTATTTCTTGTTGCCACTTTCATGCAAGTTTCTAATGAGTGTTTTTGAGTCCAGGAGCTTTTATTTTATTGTTTTACTCGGCTACATTGTAAACGAGGACTCTGCCTGTGTTTCCAAGTTAAAATAAAGGATGAATGAATAAATAGTTGATCCTTTTCCTTAATTCAGGTTTAATATTTACATATATTTTGCCCTTTTGTGTTTTTTTATTTCTAATTATTAAACATACTGGTGAAAGTTTACTGTTTCAGTGCTCTGATATCATTTTGGACAATAAAGTTTATTGTGCAACTGTCTCCTGTGACAAACATATGCAAATATTTAGTGTGATAAAGGTTTTGTGGGATCAGTGCAAAAAACGCACGTGTTCCTGTATATTAAATTCCATATGAAGAATACCAGCTAACATGTCAATATAAATCTTTTAATCCCTAAAACTGGTTCTGTCACCAGCCCCCATAATCCAGTATCAGTTGAGTCCTGCTGGAAATTACTTAATATCACATTCTGTATTTTTGTATGTTGCGTAACAACCCTGTCAAGTAAAAAGTAAAAAGAAATAGTGTGACTGTGTTTTAAAGAAAATTCCACAGGGCAGCTTTAACTACCACCACTGCAGTAAATAACTGGAAACACTGGGTCAGTTCTAGTGTGTGTGATATAATCTTACTGGTGACTGCTGTTCCTCCTCGTAAAGGAAACGCTGGGTTCTCCTGACTACTGAGGGGTCAGAACCCATAAATGGGATGGCATACTGCTCGATCTCCTTGCTGAAAAAAAGGAAACCCCTGGACACACACACACACACACACAAACATAGACACCAAATTACACAAAGAGAAAGTGCAGTTGTCTACACTCACCAAATCTATCTCTGCTTGCAGCATCGGCACAGCAGTCCTGGAGCTCATTTCATCCATTGATAGTCTTCTAAATCTGTCTCTCCATCCCTGCCAGGCTCCACATTCCAATAAAATCTCATTACGCTGAATGTAAGTCAGTCTACCAGACAGTAATAGTCTGCAAATCGCAGCTATCTTGCAGAGACTTTGCACCTCCAAGTGTGCTGGATTTTCTTTAAGTCAACCCAGTGTCTCACTAGTAGAATAAATTTCACAGCTTTGAGATTAAACCTTAAACTAGCAGAAATGAAGGATTTCATTCCAAAACATCAACATTTAAAAAAAAAACATTTGCACCACATCTTCATTACAACACATTTTTGGTGATGACGGCATCTGCTCCAATGGCACTATATTGTAAATTTAAGTAGTAGCATTATTAAAATAATATTCCATCATTCACTTTGGAGTAAAACTTCCGAAAGGAAACACCAGTTTCAGTGGGAAAACCCCTCATTGTGCACTGAAGAAACACACCTATCGCTGTCTCGACAAATGGCTGCCAAACCCCACATTCCAATAAAGATGTTATTACTCAAAGTAAAGTGTTCTAGTCAGACAGTAATTGCTCAGTTACAGCCTCTTTTTTTTTTTTTACCTCTTTTTGACTTTGGCTCCCACCACAGGCAGCGGCTTGTGGCCAAACTTCTTCCTCAGCTTGCGGAGGGATCCGCTGTCTGCGAAGCCGTACACAGCAGACTGCCAAGTGGCATCGTGGCCAGATGACCCCTGCAAGGGTTGAGATAACTTTAAATTCTGTCAAGATGCATTAAAAAAACATGATGCTATCCAGAAGTCTCCAAAACACCAAAGGTTTAAAAGATGAATAACTAATTTTTTGTGACTGACAGATTGAAGTAGCCTGGGGCCTGCAGGGGATTGCTTCACTTAAGACTGTATTTATTCACACTGATTCAGTATGAATAAATTCATCTGAATGTGGGTAGTGCTTTTAAAAAAAATGCAGCAGCTCTTGTCAGCAACAATTTTACACTGACAAAAAGAAGACAAAAATTTATGGGGACAATAACTATGACAAAATCTACTGATATTTTCATCAACGAATACAAAACAGATGAAAATGTTAGAGAGGGATGAGTCGGGAAGAGATTCAATCAGAAATAACCTCTGTGTGTTGCAGCGAGGTTACATACACATGACTTGATACCACTGATCTACCCAGGAAGTCAACTAACTTGCACCTTGCTGCATGTCTCATAAACTGTACAGAAATGTCAACATTTAGAAAGAGAAGAGCAGACATATGGATAAATTTGACATTTGATGTCAAGGAAAGTTAGACAGAACAAATTTGAAGCGACATTTGCAGTCGAGTCTATTTGCTGCACAATTAATTGTGATAAAATCACAATATGTGCAATATCCAAACTGCAGAACCAGAACCAAATCGCAATCTTTTATAAATGGAAAACTATGTGAGAAAACAGGATTATAATGAGGTACTGTTGTGCTGCATAGATGACCTGGCCTTGAAATCTTACAGACCTCAATAAATATTACATCATCCTGATTTTTATGATTTTTTTATTGAGTAAACATGAAAATTGTGAATCAAAACTGATCATTTCCACTAATCGTACCGCTATATCAGTCAAAAATAATCGCAATATGACTTTTTCACCAAACTGTGCAGCACAAGTCAACCAATCATCCTGAAATTCATGCAAAGACAAACACACATAAATCTTTTTGTTTTTCAAGCTAGCATTATTTTATCAGCTCACCCCAGCCAATGTATTCCCACTAAATTTGACATACGATACAACCTAAAACAAACCACCACTGTCCTGTACGTCCTGTACTAATTAGAGAAGCAGTATATGAGTTTGGAAATTCTAGAAAAAAGTTTTAAAAAATTTGTCAACTAAGACCAACTCAGCCGACTCAAATCTGACTAAAACTACTGTAAATGCCACTTTAATCAAAAGACTGTGGCTACAACTCAACTAAATTCAACTAAATTCAAAATTAACACTGCCATGAGGAAGTACAAAGACTTTAATCACTGTGCAGTCACTTGATGCTCTATCAGCATCCAAGTTGGGATTTCTGGTTAGATTTTTACCACCCAAACTGGGCGTATAGTGACACAACCCTGCGCTAATCGCTACAATGCCAAATTTAGTGTGAATACAACCTTACTCTTGAAAAATGTCCTATATATATGATAAACTGTATATGACGATTCTGAAACTGCAGTGCAAAGCAGCCAGAAGCATGTTTTGGTTATATATCAGCATATTTAGTTTCAAGGGAAATAAAAAATGGTCATAAAATAACAGTCTTCTGCTCCACTCACTGGAACTGCTCTCTCTCTATACATTTTCCCTCAGTCTCCCCAGAGCTTCTGTTAAATGACCTTTCTGTGTCACAGAGATATTGATTTTGGTGCTCCATACAGTACTGGTGTTTTCTGGGAGTCTTTTTTAGGAATTCAGTTCTCTTCCACTGCCTGCTCAGTAGAAGTGAAATGAAATGCAATATTCTACTTCAAAAATACATTCAGCAGCGTGCCTGTGGTGATATTTTCTAATATACTATATCATCTGTGATTAGTCACATCGTGAAGTGTGCTTTTAAAGTGAGAGATCAGTTATGTCAACATGCACCAAAACAGCCATCACTTTACTTTTCAAAAGTGCATCAGACTACGTTTCCCATCATGCAGTGTAGAGGCTGTAGTTGTTCAGGCTACCTCAGGCCCGCTGCTTATTTTCAGGAAGCTCTCCACAGCTGTCAGAGTTCCTGAAATTAGACCAGAGTACACAAGTGAAGGCACAGTTCCAGTTAAAATGTATCAAATGCCTCAGTTCAACTAAACTTTTAAACTAAACACGTTTAGCTTCTGTATAAATCAATGACAGCTTGAAATCCACTGAAATGTGTTCTTGATTGATCAATTAATCAAACTTTTTGTGCAAAAATAAACAAGAGACCTTGCAAACAAGTACTACAGTGCTTGTTGTGTAGTGATGAACACCTTGACATATAGAGAGCTCAAGTACACCAGAAGAATTTTCAACTTTTTAGTTTCTGCATTGAGTAAACTATTCACAGGCTTGTGCTTCACAATGGCTGACTCAAACTGTGTTAGGTTTCCTACCTTTGAACTGCTTCTGTGTATAGATAATACCCAGATCTGCCGGAATGGAGTCAAAGCCACAGCTGCCAATCACATACACTCCTCTGTCCAAGGCCTTAGCGTGGTACTCCAGCTGCATACGCTCTAGGAACTGTAGGTGATGAAGACCAACACATACACACAAAAACCACACAAACATTATGCACAGTCACAGATACAAACAAGACTGATCAGCCTACATTAAGGAAGTAACAACCAAGCAATAAAACAAAAACACAGATATATAGTGAATTAATACCTAAAAACACCAACTGTAGAAATGGATATTTATTTTCCTACCTGAGGCTCGCCACAGATGTCCACGTAATGAGCTCCATTTTCAATACAAGCTTTGACTACCGGTTCACCATAAAATCTGTACTGAAAGGACAAAGAGAGGATTATTGAACACAATACAAACAGCACTACAGTGATGCGAGTTTGAATCCAACTTAAAAGGGTCAGTTCAACCCTAAATCAGAAATACATATTTTTCCTCCTACTTGTAGTATTATTTATCTACCTGGATTGTTTTGGTGTGAGTTGCAGTTTTGGAGATAACAGCCACAAAGATGCCTGCCTTCTCTCAAATACAGTGGAACTAGATGGCGCTTGGCTTGTGGTTCTCAACTCTAGAGCTGATCGCAGAATTGCCTACAGAAATTTTCGAATTGCAGTGGGTGCAACATTTTTTAAAGGCAAAATGTGTGTCAAAGAAATATTTAAAAATTAATTATTGTTCTGCTGCAGAGGCGTCCTGGCCTACACAGACTTAAACAAAACATCTTTGTTTGGTACAGAATAACAATGAAAACAAAATTATAATCCTCCTTATACTGTAATTCATATTGCAAACCTAATATCAATCAGAGTAATTACGATTAGATATTTTTTCAAATTCATTCAGCCCTACTCAAAGCGCCCAAAACAAAACAAAACAAACAAACATACAAACATACATCTATCTATCTATCTATCTATCTATCTATCTATCTATTACAACTAAGGTGATGGGGATGCCATTAATGTTTACACCTCGTGCTGTCACGACAACAAGCCTCTTGTCCATGAGTAGATGCACGCTTCCTTCAGCATTGTCATACAGCAGGTGTTGTTCAGTAGACAGAAAATATTTCCTACACGAAAGTGCTCACAACAAGGTGTATGATTATCTCAAGTAACTGGGTCATGATTTCTGGAAAGAGGCATTGCTGTTAAGGTTCTGAAATTGAGTGTTATCTAAATCATCTCTATACGATCAATATCTCCAAAACTTTCAACTTACAAATGGTACTGCAGGTAAGAGGAAAAATATGCATCTTTGATTTCAGGGTGAACTGTCCTTAAGTGTCCTTTGATTCACTCCCTGACAAAGTCTGGATGAAAATACTTACAGGTCCCACACAGTTGAGAATCACTAGGCCTTGCCGGCACATGACTGCCAGCGATTCCTCAATAGACACATCAGCAACAATGATTTCAACATCTGTCCTCAACTCTGGCATAGCTGATAAAAGAGAAGAACACATATTATTTATATTATATGTGTTACATGTATTAATTGTACAGTAAATTTAACTGCCACAGCCCTTATCTGTGCTATGTCAGGCTAAAACTGCAACAACCCATATACAAACAGCATTTTGAGACAATCAAGATTTTATTATAGGGTTACTACAAAACATGCTACAAATATCAGATATTAATAAAACATGAATATAGTATTTCTTTATCACGAAGTATGAACTACGTGCCAGTGCTCTGGTAGTACGCTGGGAGGGACATGACATGTCATCTCATCCTGTGACGTTCTGCAGCTGCTACATGAATAAGAAATGTCTCGAAGGGAACCCCAGACCCGTTATAGGTCTCGCGAGACTGACCATTTTAACCCAAATCACGAGGTTTCCCTGATCATAACCAGTGTTTTCTTGTCCCTTAGTCTACCCAGATCTTACCCACAACGTTGTCACCTGATACAGCTGTATTCTTTCGCTCGACGTGCACAGTTAAGAAACAAATCTCACGAGAGTTACCCAAATGAAGGGTTCCCTTCTAGACACGACCTAATAAATGTCCCTTTATCATTGAAAAATTAAAAATGATTTTCTTGTCATTTGTAGTCAGACTGCAGCTGTGAGGTACGCTGCTCAATAACTTGAACGGCTGCTCCTTTCTAAAGCTAGCTAGCTGTTTTGGAGCAAAACAAGAACTTACATTTAGGGGTCAAGTGCAAAAGCGTTCACCTCTTGCTTCATATGTACCAAAAGACTACAACAACACAGACTGCTGTCATGAAGTATTCTGCGGTCGTGACATTTGATCGTTAAGAAGAACAGGACCTAAGCTACAGTACACCCTGTCCAGTACATACACAGCCTCTCCGCAGCTTGTTTCAACACTTCTTCCAGACGTTGTTTGCTTCTCCCGGCCACGGCCCATTTCAGAGGGCTACCACCAGGACTCTCTGCGGCGCAGCGGGCGACTTCCTCCACAACAAACTGCCCCGTGAATCCTGTGGCACCGAAAACGATAATATGGTAAGGTCTACCCGACGTGACAGCCGCCATTGTTAGTGTTTTAGTTCAAGGTCCCGCCTGGTGACGTAAGGTACGGTTCTGTCCGCTGATTGGCTGAGCAACGGACACACACAGACACCACAAGCGCTGGTCACCTGTGGTGACCGCAGTCATGCCGTGTTACTGTGATTTTAACTGTTCAAGAGGTTCATTTTTTTAAATTTTTATTTAAGGTAATAATATAGATAAAAGTTACATTTTACGTTTTTTATTCCACTGGTATGTTATTTCACCATTTATCGAATGTAGCAAAATAGCAGCGACCAAATCAAACATAGGACACTGCCCTTATTCTACCATAAAGGTGTTAAAGGAACAGTAACATATGACTATCCCTAAATATTTTCCTCAAATGCAGTCCAATGAAAGGGAAATGTGATGAATAAAGTACATCGGTGGGTAAAACTTGGCTAAATTTCCCCGCTTTGATTAATCCACTTAAAGTAACTCTCTAGCGTATTGGATGCACGTAGTTAAAATGGTTTTGATTCTGTGGTGGACACTGACACCTGGTGGCGAATTTGTAGTATTACACTTGGGGAATTTGTGGCCAGTGTCAAAACCTTCAAAGTAGCCTATGTGTATTACAGTTACAGTAAAAAAAATAAAAATAATAATAATAATAATAACAATAATAAAATGATAAATTAATTCAATTTAGGACAGAAAAACAAAAAAAGGCAAGTGTTCCTTGATTAATATATTTTTAATTACCTTGTGCACACAATATACATGTTGAAACATACAAAGGTGGACTACATAATCCATAGTGGCAATACATAAGTAACACTCATCACTGTGCAAACACTGGGAATCTGTTGGAATCATACAAACATCAATACAAGCAATTTGGAAAAAGGAAAATGCAGATTTTTCTTACTTTCAAGTAGTGGTATTACTGATTACAGCTTTATCAAGAACTGCTCATCCAAACACTGCATACTCAACAAACTCAATTTAGCTTGATATGTATAAACCGTGCCATTAAGAGGGTTTAAGTCTAGGACTGCACATAACATTTTTCATTAATCTAGCAAGTCCTTTTTTTTTCTACAAGTCAATTAAACTATTGCTTAATTTATCAATTATTCCAATTTTTTTTATTACTCATTTCATAGAGGCTAATAATTAATTAACCTAAGTATGTTAATATTTCAAGATTTTATTCTATCCAATGATAATCATCTTATTTCTATGTCACTGCTATGTTATAATAATAATATGAATAATACACTATTTGTCAGATGAATGATTAGAAAAATACTGGATCTAAAATCCAAAAGGACTGCCGTAAACACAGATTTTTAAAAACTTTTTTGACATATGTGTTCTATACAATTACAATACAATGTATATTGTAGACATATAAGTTTTTCTAGTTATGTTCTAGCATAATTTGTTCATCAGGAACCACATTTAGACCATTAACACTTATTTTTCATTGCTGTTGTCAGCCCACACAAGTGCACCCCATACTAATTTCAGATGGACCCTTATTTTGCTCTGGAACCAGGCCTGGTTCTAAGACTTTGTTCCAAATGCAGATAGGACTGCTGGCAAAAATGTCTGAGTGTGTACATGTTGATCTGTTACCACAAACATATCCTGCTGCAGAGCAGGTTAGGTGTGTAGCATACAGTAAGTTACCATGGCAATGTACCCGAGTAAGGAGTAAACCAGAGTCATAACCGTGAAAACCCAGGGATAAACCAGAAGTTACCTCACAACATTATTCCTCGTAGAACATACATTTTAAAACTTCCACCTCCATTCCACAAACCAACAAACCAACCAGATGTGCTTTTTCTTTTTTTTCCTTTTTTTAATCTACACTTCTTCCTCAAAATCCAGCCAAAGACACTGTTTAATTGGCTGAAAGGGGGAACACAGAACATGCAGATAAAATAGATTGCATGATATAATGTGTGTATTCAAGATTAGCTTTTTTTTTCAATCCACACTTCTTCCTTAAAGTCTGGCCAAAGACAGTATTTGCTGATAAAATAGCTTAGATAATATTGTTTATAGATAATGGTTGCAAACCACATTAACTGTATGTGTGTATCCAAGATTAGCTTTTTTTCAATCCACACTTCCTCCTCAAAGTCCAACCAGGAACACTATTTTGCTGAAGGAACTGAACTTTAACTTACACAGAACAGACAGAAGAAACCACTTCATGGGGACACAAAGCTGGCAGATGATCCAGCACAGAGACAAGCAGAGGGTCAGAGAGATGCAGTTGTTTTCAGAATGTCTCTACCAGTGAAATTAAATGTGATGTTAATGGAGGGAAGGAAGGAAGGAAGGACAACCCAGGGATAAACCTGAAGTTACCTCACAACATAATTCTTTGTACAACTTACATTTTAAAACTTCCACAAACCAACAAACCAACCAGATATGCTTTTACTTTTTTTCTTTTTTCTTTTTTTTTTTTTTTGATCTGCACTTCTTCCTCAAAATCCAGCCATGGGGCCATGCAGAAGGAGTATCCACTCAAAATAGTCCCCAAAGTCCTAAAAGGCCAGCCTCTCTCAGACACCGTTGACTCTACCATATACTCATAAATGATAAGAGTCAATATATGTCACGTAAATATATTGTATAACGCTGCAATATTAAATCACAATTAACAGTGTTCTTTCTGTGTGTGCTATGAACGTTCTGTGACCTTCTGTGTCAAGTGGCAGTGATCCAATGTGCTCTTAGGAACACCAACACAATGAAGTATGTAGCAACGCGAGGGTTTCTTAGGAATGGCCAAACGAGTAAACAAGTGGGTTGAATCAAGGACACACGCACATACACACATATACAGACGAGACTTTATAAAAAGAGGGTCCTCCATCTTTGTGTCAGCATTTTATTTGTCAAATAAACTGCTCCTCTTATTCACCAAGTTTTTGTCTCTGCCTCATCTCTGCATCAAGTCTCAATTCTCACCCCAATATTTGATCAGCACTTCCTAGTTTGACAGTTTGATCTGAGGATCTAAGGAACCTCAGGCATTGGACAGACCTGCTGACTGGCCTACAAGCAATCAGGGCAGTGAAACAGTTGATTAGTGACTTCAAATCTTGACTGGTGTTGTCCCTCTGTCAATCATTGTATTGAACACGCTTCCTATTAAATAAATAGTGGTGATTGGCCCGACCAGATCCACGGCTGGTGGCATTCTGTCTGAATGGAAGAGCACTAGTATCCACAGTACGGGATGGAAGGATTCGTCTGGTTTCCAGTAGGACTGCCCCTGACTAAAGATTTTCCTATTCAACCAGTAGTTGTCAGTTCAAGCCATTAGTCTACTAGTAGTCGCTTGTTTATGATATTAATCTGATTATTTGAATACATATTTTAGGGGTAATGACTCTGAGTATGTCGGAACAACAAGCAGGAGACATTTTGTTAATTTATTTCAGCACAGTACGACCTCACACAGTGGAGCTGCCAATGTTAGTTACTTTATTGAATAGTTGACTAGGAAAAGATTAACTACCAACCACCTTAGCAATTGATCGATCAAACATTTTCCAATCAGAGATGTCAAGCATCAGCCAGCTCCAGCTTCTTAAGTATGAGAATTTGCTGCCCTTCATTGTCATCTATGATAATAAATGAAGAATCTTTGAGCAACCAGACAGCCACCTCACTTTAGACTCATGAAAAAAAGAAGTAGAAAAGTCAGCAACAATCTATTAAATTTGCAGTTTATATCAGGGATGAAACAATATACAGTATATATGTATATATTTTTTTG
This sequence comes from Lutjanus campechanus, assembly GCA_027495735.1. Classification (NCBI taxonomy): domain Eukaryota; kingdom Metazoa; phylum Chordata; class Actinopteri; order Lutjaniformes; family Lutjanidae; genus Lutjanus; species Lutjanus campechanus. The sequence goes on from JAJHUR010085377.1 coordinate 19,417, forward strand.
TAACTGGAGACAAAAAGAAAATGTATCTACAGCGAGGGGGGAAATTCTGCTACTGTTGGACCAGCTGCATCAGAGAAGTCAATAAAATAAGTTGACTTTATTACCAGAAGTGCAAACAATACAGATGTATGGAAAGTGATAGCAAACAAAATCACTATCAGCTTTATTTTTGTCGTTTGCACCCTTAACAAATGTTCCTAACAACACAAACAATAGGTTAAAATGATCTTGTTCTGAATGA
>JAJHUR010085378.1:0-12210 GCA_027495735.1 Lutjanus campechanus
GGCAAGCTCTCAGATCGTGTTTATGGACAGCACACACATAGCAGTGAAGTACCAGTTTGCCTCTGATCTGGGAGCTTTTGTCTACAGTCTCCAAAAAACTGAGGATGAGCAGACAATCAATCCACACTCGACATAAGCTAAGCTTAAGCTTAAGCCCCCCTTGCTCCAACCTCTTATTTAACAGACAGATTGAACGTGACATATGGCAAGAAAGCAAATTAACACAATTCCCAAAACGTCAAACTATTTCAGTATCTCAAAGTTAACCAGACCCAAAGCTGACAGAGCAGAAAATACTCATATAAGTATAGTATGCAGACTTTTAGCACAGTTACATGGACTCATTTTTCCATGTAGACTTGTTGGGGGTGTTCACAGCCTTAAACAACGATCCACAGTAGGTCCAGGTTTATTTTGTACCAGTGCTTCATCAGGATATCAGGCGCTGACTGTGATAGGGCTGCTGTCCCATGTGTGTCAGTGGAGCAAACATGGTGGCTTGAGCGGCTTGGGTCATCTGTTCAGAGCAGGTCCACCTGTCACCCATCCAGTTACCGTCCTGCTGTCGAGATATCCAGACACGACGCACGCAGCGTGTTGGCCCATCAGGCCAGGCCGCTAGTAAACAGTCTGCATGCACACAAGCTGGCGGGCTCGCAGCCTCAGACGTTACTGCAAATAGCAGCGGCCGATAAAAGGCTGGAGCACCATCTGCCACACACGTGGAGCGGAAGTGAGTGGACACAGCCGCGAGGCGGGCGGGGGAAGAGAGATAAAGGGATGAAACGTGCCGCTTCACTTTTGCCGGTGGGGGGGAAAGAAGTGAGCAGAAGTGGGTCAGTGACTCAGTCGGGTGAGAAAATCCACGCAAAGTTAAGAATGACGGCAATCCTCTCGGATATTAGGCCTAAGCGCACAAACTTATGACTGAAAAGAAGGAGGGAGAGCAGGACGCGGATGATGCGCCACACACACATGTCCCGAGCAACACTGCTGCTCACTCATGCTGCAGAGCCGAGCTGACGTTCAGTGGGCCAAACTGCCTGAGTGGCTGCAGGGCCTCGCGTATCCTCACACTGCAGTTACTAGGTGAAGTTGCCTTATATAGAACGCAAGTAAAAACAGGCTATTCTGGGGGAAAGAGGCTTAGTGTGTGTGTGTGTGTATATGAAAAACAGCAACACACTGAGTGAGTGTGTCCTTTACAGTCTTCTAAGCATGCACGCAACCATCTGCTATCAGACAGCAGCCCACCCTGCACACAAACACGTTAATCACTGCTGTTGCAGCTCTGTTTCAAGGATAATTCCGGTTCATTACGACTTGGGTCTTATATTTTCATAGTTTCGGTGACATTACTTAAAAGAAGTTACACAAAGCAAGGCACATACTGTGTAGTGTAGAATGTAAACACACCCCCAGTTTACTCAAACAAAGTCAAGTCAGTTTTATGTATATACAGTAGCACCAAATCATAAATCTAAGTTGTCATGTAGAGCACTGTTTATAATATTATTTACAGAGACCCAACGATTCCCACCATGAGCAAGCACTAGGGCAACAGTGGTGAGGAAAAACTGCCTTAACAGTAAAACTGTAACCCAAAATTAAATCTACTGTGTGTAGTGTGGTTGCGTATATGCAGTTTTTCTGTGCTATTTAGGAATATTACTGACTTTTTGTGGTTTAAATCATTGGTACACAACCTGGGGCCTGGGCCCTTCAAAGGGGGGAGAGGGCAAAAGTCACAAGGGTTCGCTAAGGCTTTGTCTGCTCTAAGGTTCATTACCTAGATTTGCACGTTATCTAAAAAGTTATACAGAAGATACATCTTTGTTCTGACTCAAAAATACTGTTGTCAGGCAACTTAATAAGCTACAACTATGTGACCTCTCTGCTCCATGATAATGATTTCCCAAAGGTAAACGTTCTGTTCTGTTTTTAGGGGGGTATGAAAATGCAAACTTTTGAAACTGGGTTCCAGAGTGTAATCTTTTGAAAACGCCACCCTTATAGCCACCGCCTAAACTGGCAAATTGCAATTCCTGTGAAAACAGTAATGTCACGCACACGCATGTAACATTTTCAGTCAAATAATACATTTTGAGAGCGTTGTACCAGCCTCACTTGGGTCGAACTGTCAAACCAGGCAGCGCTGATCAAATATGAATCAAAAATTCTACATTTCCTATTTCATGTCTCAAATGTTTTTTAGTGTACTGTATTTTAAAGATTGTTCACATGAGCCATGAACCAGATTTGTCATTATTTGAGAGCCTAATTAAATGATTTTAAACGTATTATATCTCATATTATTTTAAAATATTAGCAATTGTAGTCGGTAAAACTTTCTTAAAATGTGAGAGTTTGAGTTGGGCTAAAAAGTCTGTTGCAGTAAGTTGCCTTGAAATCTCAACTTTTTTGTTTTTACAGTGTATAATGATGAGAAAAAGTTTGTCAGTGATGTACGAAGCATAAAAACATGAATGATTTAATCGTGCAGCTCGTCTAGACTTTCCAAATGTCAGTGGACCAGCGGATTAATTTCACAACCAAACAAACTGTCAGTCAAATATTGTTGAAGAGAAACACAAAGACGTGTGCATTTTCAGAGCAATAATGTGATCAAGATTTCCTGGTTTGCAAGAGAGGATCTGACTTGACTATTATTGGATGTGGAAACAGTTTAACTGTCTGGCCATCTGTCTCATAACCACATCACAGTTTTTGGTATAAGACCAAAAGCATTTTTGGCTATAGACAATACGTAACCATCCGAATGTTTACTGGGTTATTATTCAAAACAGAGTATGTTTATCTCCTAAAACATGTCTTTGAAAAACGTCTCTGTCAGTTTGTCCATGCTGGTGTATTTGGGATGAAAGGATCAGTTTTCAGAGGGAGGGGGAGGAAGGCAGAACGTGTCTGTGATATTAATGCTGTTGGAGTGGTTTCCAGGCAGCATTATGCTTTAAAACCCTAATTAACTGGCATTTACTCCTGCAGGTGAGACCACAACGAGCCTCTTAGCATTGTGTTTGAGAATGTCAGACCTTGAATGAGCCAGCTAATTAACTCTTAAGTGTTTTTGACTCACATTTTCAACTCATCAACAACGTGTGCTCAAAGGTGTGCAAACGTGCTCACGTTTTGGTTCTGGAGACAGAAGCAAACAGCTAAGCGCTGCGTGCTGTTCTGTGGTGATATGTATCCCTCCTCCAGGCGCGCGTCTCTGTTGGGGGTCTGCTGTAATCACACAGCTCGCTCAGCTCTGTTGTGAAAATGTGATTTCATTGTTTACACTCATTACAGGCCTGAGGCGCACGTCTCTGAGCCCGAAAACCTGCTGCTGTGTTTACATTGAGAGGGATTGATGCTCCAAAGAGATGTTAATGAGACTCATACATTTCTTTAAAGGAACAGTTCATCGTAAACTTAAAGTGATACTCCACTTTGTGAGAATAAGCCATTCAGTATGTATGTAATCCAAGTGTCCGCGAGCCACAATATTAAAAATTCACCGCAAAAGACGCCATTTACGCCATGTTTTTAGCAGAAATATCAGCTGTAGCATGTAGCTGGTAGGATGTAAACATGGCGTCGATCTCGCAAGACTTCGTATATATCTTAATGGACGTGCGTGCGGAAGTCTTGGCGTAAATGGCGTCTTTTGCGGTGAATTTTTAATATTGTGGCTCGCGGACACTTGGATTACACCACACAAGCAGGATGGAGACATTTTGTGTTAGTTTTGTGTGCTATTTTTAACATTTTATCCGTGGTCACCGTTCACTGCCATTGTACTGGATGAGGCTGCTGCCCTGTTTCTCCTAAAACTGCAGGACTGTTTTGTGAACTGAAGACCTTCACCCATCATCACATCGGCATAGTGGTGAGTACATACTGATGGCTTATTCTCACAAAGTGGAATATCACTTTAAAAATGCATATTTTTCCTCTTAACTCTAGTGCTATTTATCCATCTAGATGGTTTTGGTGTGAGTTGCAGAGTTCTGGAGATATCAGCCGTAGAGATGTCTGCTTTCTCTCAAATATAATGGGACTAGATGTCACTCAGTTTGTGGAGCTCAAAGCACAAAAAAAAAATACGTTTAGCAAATTCAAAAGCAGTGTTTCTTTCCATAAATCATAACCCAGTTACTCGAGATAAATCACAGAGCTTGTTGCTAGCAGTTTCATATAGGAACTACTTTCTTTATTTTAGAAAGAAAGTAGTTCCAACGTGGTGTGAGTTGCTCATTTTTGCGAAGTAGGCCGCAAAGATGTCTGCCTTCTCTCCAATATAATGGGACTAGATGGCAGGCAGGTTCTGGTGCTCCAAGTGCCAAAAAAACAAACAAACAAAAAAAAAAGAAAAAAAAAGAAAACACATTTGAAAAACTCAACAGAAATGTCTCTTTCCGGAAACATTGACATGTTTAGGAACTACTTACTTTCTACCAAACTACACCCACCAAGCGTTTCACTGCACAGAGGGAAGCATATCTACTCGTGGACGAGAGGCTAGTGCTTGTGACAGACTGGGATGTAAACATTAATGGCGTCCTCGACTGAGCTGTATCATTAGCACCACGGTCGTGATAGGGTTGCCAGGTCCAGATCGGCAGAAGGAAAGTAGTTCCAACACAATACCGCTCTTAGCTTAAGTCATGACATTGTACATGACTTGTACAAAAACACAACTGAAGCACTTTGTTCATTGATTTGGGTAAAAACTGGATAATATTTTGTGAAGAAAATGATTTTTGGTTTTCCCTCTGATGTCAGCTGCTCAGCTGTTTCTGCTAACTTAGCCGCCGTTAGCTGGCAACACAACTGGGTTGAGCAGCTACCCACCAAACACAGCCAGACCGGAACACAACACAGCCTCTTAGACCGACAGATAATACTTTGCAGAGCTCTTCCCTCGATGTAGGCCATAATTCACGAAGGAGTTTGTGCGAGAAGCAGAAAAACGTCAATTTTGTTTCTCGTTTTCTTCTCTGATTAACAAATGTATTCTTTGATTTTGAAACAGCAACATCATATTCTTGTTATTTAGCCTCTATGAAATGTCTGTAGTAGCAGTAGCAGTACAACGTTTTTCACAGTAATCCTGAAAGACTGCCATGCACTTCCATGTATGAGCGTGCATGTGATATGTTTTCGTAGCGGTGCACAGCAGAAAATAGGGCTCCCCCGAAAGCCACTGTGTAGTTCACACCCTGACTGGACCCATCAGCCTACATTTTTTTGTGTACAGTTATGACTGTGTGTTGAAGGCCATCACGATTGTTAAAAAGCCTTCAAAAAGTTACATAAGATCCATATAAAACCTATAATACCAACTGCTGACTCTAACCTCGTCTTAATGGACTGGCCGCAAGTAATCAACAACTGCTAGGCTAAAAACAAGGCTTACCTACTATAAGTATGTGGGTTAACTAAATTATATTTGCTAACCAAAATGTTTGTGATTACAAAGTGATTACATCCAAATATTATTTTTGGGTTGCCTGGTGGAGATAAGTGACCTCCGAAGGTCTTTTAGCCTAACATACTATGTAACCGACTGTTTATAATTTCTGACCAAAAGTATACACTCCATAAAAGCCTCGTTGTTTAATAATTCAAATACATTTAAGCTGCCTGTCACACACTTGCATTTGTATATGTTGGTGGGATCCATTTGTGTGAGGAATTGCAGTTCCAATTCATTCTATTGTTTATATTCTGGCCAAATGTTCGTGTTTGTTGTACCTGAATTCAAAGCTGCCACCCATGTTGCATTTAAAGAGGAATCCTGTAGAGGTTTGGGTGTGAGCTCTCCTGTTGATGACTTGTAGTAAATGCTTGACTCCCTCTCAGGCAACCGAAGCCAAGCTCTTCAGTGGAAATATGTTGGAGTTTTTAAGGCTTCAGCAGCAGCTGTCAAGTGGAGTCTCCTGGTAACAGACCAAACCCAAACCCGAGTGTCCAACACAACCGTCCAACTACGCCATCGTGTTTGGGGAAAATAGATTTTTTTATTTGGAAGTTTGCTATTGAAACAAAATCAGCGTTATGACATTTACCAACATATTTGTCAAAGTGAGTCAGTGGGTGGCGCAGATTTCCTTCCCTGCTCTAAAGAGGTGGCTTGAAATTTCAGCTTTGGGCCAACTTGTGTCAACATGTGGGAAAATACTTAATTTGCTGGTGCAGGCTGCCACATGGAACACTTCTGAGAAGTGGAAGACTTTAAAAGGGATATTGTCTGATTACTAGACTGCTAGTAGTAACATCAGTAGGGGAGACTGGGGAGTGTTGTAACACCGGGTTTAGCTGTAATGGTCTTTTCAGACAGACGGCGATATACGTGCCTCATAATTAATTTTCAGCGGGATGCGAGCGGGCAGGTAGGGGAGGTGAGGGCAATCATACGACTTTCCTGAACTTTCCTGAACTTTTCCCAACACGACGCACAAATACAATGGACGGGAGGCTGATCCTCGCTGTTTGTGAGTTTCCTGAAATCAAGAACTGATAGGGACATCAACAGGAAGGCACTGGAGCGAGAGCATACATCATGGGCTTTATCAGGTATGTGTAGCATGAGACAGTAGCACACAGAACCTGTTTTCTTGGTTACCATGCATAGATCGCCTGGCGTTTACTCAGTTAGCGCAGTGGGACCCTGCGGATCCCAGCAGGTATGCGGGTGTACTGTCGTCCCCCATCTGAAAAAGGCCATTACTTTTACCAATTAGAAACGTGCTGCAGTGATGTCATCAACATGGTACACTTCCATTTCCTTTTGAGCGCTCAGAAGAAGTGTCACACGCCTGTGAGCAATATTGTGCATTTTACGACCAGTACTTTTTTTTTTTTAATCAAGATATTTTTCCCAGTGTTCCTTGTATTGTAGTTAAAATGGGTTGACTCACTTAACCTAAAGTAGCAGTTTCTCTGGTTTAATTTGATGCTCGCTACCTTCAAGCCATTATAAGATAAGATAAGATAAGATAAGATAAGATAAGATAAGATAAGATAAGATAAGATAAGATATTCTTATATTAGTCCCACAGTGGAGAAATTTCGAGTATTAAAGCAGCAAAGAGCAAAAATAGAGAGACATCAGTCAGACGATAAATAACAACAAGCAGTATAACAATATATAAAAAACTATTAACAATCTAAAGGAGGAAACGTGGAACTATAAAATATGGGAAGTTACAATATGTACAGTGATTTCAAATTTACACCATGGCACAGAGGAATACTGATACTGATATTGCACATTGAAAAATAAAGATTTGTGCTAAAACAGTTAGCTATGTGATGACTGCTTGGGGGTGGGGACAGTACAATTCACCCCAGTGGTGGGGTAGGTTGTAAGAGTGGTGCCTGAATCGTCCAGCTGAGTTTTATTTGTAGTACACAAATATGGATACCGTGTCATAAAGTTTGTGAGATATACCATGAACCACTACTACATTACTGATACTCTAAGCAAAAAGCGTTACTACCATCCCTGGTCTCCCCTGCCTCAATTTTTGCAATGTTTTAACTGACGACTGTATGCGGTGTAGTAGCTTTAGCACAGACCATTTATCTGTGTCAAAACAACTGAGAGAAAACCTGTTGCTCAGGTTGAGCATGAGTCAAAACACCACCAGGGTGAGTCTGACCTCTACTGGACAAACTTGGTGACTACACCTTAAATACAAGCACCAAACTCCACTCATACCACTGACCGGGATCCCTGAGGACCCCAAGAATAAATGATTCTAAGAAACAGCCACCATAGCAAAAATGTTAACAAAATATTATTATTAAAATAAAAATGTTATTATTATTATTATTACTCTTTTTAAATCAAAAAATCTTAGGAGGGTTTCAGTGAATTTGCACATTGTGTAAAATGCAAATATATACTTTTCTTTAAATTGAAACTTTAATTCTAAAAACAGTCCACATTAGTACTCATTTGACATCCTTTGCATCATTTAGTTTTAAGTAATTTCAAGTAAACATTATTTGTGTTATATTTATATGGAAACCAACCAGGGTCATTTTGACCATAACATAAAATAATTGCAGTTATATGTTAAATATGTTGGTGGGATGATGGTTAAATGCCTCAGTACAGCTGGGAGAAAAAAAAAAACCTGTTGCTCAAGTTGATAATGAGTCAAAACAACACCATTGTGAGTCTGACCTCTACTGGACAAACATGGTGGTTACACCTTAAATACGAGCACCAAACTCTACTCTTCACATACGCTGATTGTGGCCAGTTAGAGGTACCTATATTTGGTTGTATTTGTGACAGTGATATTTTTTAGCTCAAGTGTCATAATTTTAAGTGCCCCTGGGAATAGAAAATTATTGGACAGTTGTAATGAAATAAGTAAATCACTGGTGGACTTTCAAAAAGTTTACATTTATGTATAAATTATACATTTTGTATATTATAATCTGTATAAAGAATATCTATCGATATATATCTATACATGGAATTATTTTACTCCCTATCAATATTGGCATTGGCCCCAAAAATCCAGCATCAGTCGAGCCCTGCTTTATAACACACTATTGGAATCACATTTCAAACCACCTCCAAATGTGGCTTGGATCCACTTTCCAAAAATGGCATTTCATGTGTTTTTTGTTTATTTTTTTTTTGCTGTCCAGACATTTTAAAAGCAATATAGTTATGATCTGAATATGCCATAATACAGTTTTGAGATGGCATTCTGAAGAAAGTCTTAGTTCTACAAATGGAAACCTGTGATGATCCTCTGCGGGGAGAAGGAGAGGTGCTTAAGTCCCCTGAAGGATGAGTAGCTTTTCTATAGTTTTCGTTCAAATTAACGATAGAACAAATTCACAAGGTCAAGACACACAAAGTGTTCTTTGTGTGGGCTCGTCCAGGATTTGAACCATGAACCTCTCACAACCTGAGCAAGAATCACACTCATTTTATGTTTCAAAGAAAGTCTGATTTAATGACTGTTGAATCATATTAGAAGCATCTCTTTTTACATCTCTTTGTGCTAAGCTAGCCTAAACAGCTCCTGGACATATATGTACTAAAGAATCTTTTTTTAGGGTCTTGCAAGCAATGCCACGGTCCTTGACTTCATTGTAGCAAGTAAAAATCTGCTTCTCTGATACTCCACAGGGTGTGATTGTGTTTTTGTGTCAACAAAAAATGTTAGCAAAAAGACTGGAGGCAGGGGAAACCCTAAAGATGGAGTTACTATGCAAGTTTCAAGAGTTTCTCATGAGCAGTTCTGCTTGGCCACAGTTCAAGGATGTAACGGTTGCATCTGACGCAGTGTTGTACTTCAGAAAGATAAGTAGCTTTTCTAGGCTGTAATGAGTTCCATTATTTACTGACAGACCACATTTAAGAGGTTGGGGAACAAAGCGTTGTTTCCAAGAGCTCGTCCAGGATTTGAACCCTGGACCTCTCGCACCCTCAGCGAGAATCATACCCCTAGACCAACGAGCCACAAAAAAAGACATAACCTGTTGCACAGAAATGCTACAATTTAATCACTGTTGAATCACAGTAGAACTAAATCTGCAAGCAAATTGAGAACAGCAGTGTTCATTCTTCCATCACTGTGGTGGAGCTACAGTATGTTAGCAGCTTCCTCCTGCTTCCAGTCTTTGTGCTCAGCTAAGCTTAACAGCTCCTGGACATATTGGTTCTATACAATAGTTTTAGGACCTTGCAAGCACTTTCACAGCTCTTGACTTTATCATCTTCTTTGATACTTCACATGTCACCTAAACCCTGTTGTATCTGTTTCAGTCTAATGCTTTAATTAGTCCTCTAAACAAATGACCACAGTACTCTCAAATCGATTTATCATAATAAATATCACAGTTGTATGAAATCGGTCCACGTTAAACTTGCCTTAATACATGATAACCTCTTACAAACTGTCTCTCACAGAAAACAGCCTGACAAGCTCTTGCAATTCTGCAGCTTTACCCTGGCTAGCACCAAAGATAAGCTGGAATGATAAATTAAACTTTCACTGAAATTCAGCCCACAGACAGGTCTAACAGATGATATATATTTACAGTCTTCAACAAATAAACATTACCTTGAAAACAGAAAACACGTCCATTTTGTTTTTGTTTTTTTACTTTTTAAATGGAAAAAAGCAGTTTTTGTACTGTTTATACAGCAGCATCCACATACAGATGCCCACAGGAGCTTATAACTACATTATAATTCATTATACACCATTTATACACTGCTTATGAATGCTAAATATACATGTAGACTGACATATACTGTGAGCTGTTAAATAATACAGTAGGCTGGTGCTGTATGAGCTGACATATAGGGTTATTTGCAGTGTCACAATTTATCCACAAGGTGGCTCTAGATTACACAGAGAAGCCAAGTTGCACTGAGCAACAGGTGTTCTTGGAGCACTGAGCCTCACAGTTGCTGTAGATGGAGCAGTAAGACAGGACTTGAGGGGGATTTGTAGTCAGTGTGTTAATGCCATAGAATAAATGTACAAACAGAAAACATTTGCGATCATCCACTTACTGTCTGTTGTAGTGGTTTGTGTGCTGGCATGTATCAAACAAACCTGCTCCTTGCATTTTCATGAGATTTAATTTTGTTTGTTTAGTCAGTTATAGGTCAGTTAACCCTAAATTCTAAATATTCTAAATATTTCATACAGGAGCTATCAACACTAATACCTGGGAATCGTTAGGCACTGAACAGCCTAATTGGAGGCCTGTTTGATTTGATAATACTTTTGTTGCTGAGACATGTATTGAAGCCTACAGCTAATATATCCTGTGAAATTTACCATTAAATATGAGGAAGATCTGAATTTCTTTGAAACAGTCCCCTGTTTAAAACCAAATAAATAATTATTCATAATAAGTATATTGCCTCTATTTTCCCTACAATTAACTACATTTCTTTTTAAAGAAACATCAAGGAACTTCTCAGGACTTTTGCTTACCATTAAACCGTTATCAGACCTTTATTTTGAAAGGGGTCAGTGCTGTGTTCATTGGTAATGATAATGAGCTGTATCTTTTATATTAAACTGTAACTTTACTCACTCAGTGCTGCACATCCATGTTGTTTATGTTCTTCTTCTACCTATCATTGCATGTACACATGGTACACTGTAAAACATCACGTTTTAGACATTGCCAATAAAAATATTAGCCCACAATTCATCGCTTGGCAATTCAGAAAGTATTAGGACCTTATATCATTTGTGTCCCGTCCACGGCAGCCTGATCAGTTTCTCATATGGCCCCCCATGAAAAATATTTGCCCACCCCTGCCTTAGCTGATAGAGAAATGAAGGAGGGACCCCCAACTTCACACATACTTCCTGTTTGCGTTTACCCATCGCTGCTACGGCTAATGTTAGCTCCGTTAGCCTCACCCTTTGCACTTTCGGCGGTGGTTTCTGAGGTTAAGGTATGTCAGAGTCTCTTGATCACAAGCACACAAGAGTGTCTGCTGCACACTTGAGACAGTAAGACAACTAATTAGCCAATATATTTTTCGTAATACTTCGCTGGTAGTTTGCCATACAGTGATTTAGTAAGTTAGCTAACTCACATGATTGCACAAGTGTTCGTGGTTAGCGTTTTGTCAATGTTGTGTAAATTAAATGTCTTTGGATTTGTTGTTTTTTTAAAACAAATTTTTATGCTAATAATATGTTGGATTCATGTTGTTGTGTATTTTCAGACATTTGAATAAAATAACTAAATAAATAAAAAATTCGCAATTATTTTGGGCCCCGTGTTCTAACTCTGAGTCCATGCGCTATGATAAATGACTATTGAATTAACGTTCAGGTGGATGAAGATAATCCTATTTTCTTTTGAATTAGGGCCAACACTAAACTACATAGTGGGACTAATTAATTACAGGCAGATCATACTATCCTAGTTTTCCCCAAATTTAGTATCAATTGAGTTATTTTTTAGCAAATCTTTAGATAATTAATTAAAGTGTAACTGTATACTCGATGCCAACTTGATGAGAGAATTATTCACACCCACTCTCCTCTGTTGGTGGTGATTACTGTTCACACTTTATGTTATCTTTCAGTAGATAAATGCATTGATCAACTACAGGCAGTGTGCCTCTACTCAGGCCTGAATCATCAAGTTAGATATGTCACACAGATGTGACAGTTACCCATGATGCCAGGG
>JAJHUR010085380.1:0-28152 GCA_027495735.1 Lutjanus campechanus
TCGAAGGTGTCCAGAGACACCTGCTCCGTGTGGGACAGATACGAGATGTTCATCGTCATTCTGAGCGAAAGAAGAGAAAAAAAAAAACATTATTAGAGACGGTTGGAGCTACGAGCTGCTCCGTCATGTTTTTATAATGTTTAAAAAAAAGCACAAGTTGATATTTTTATTCAGAACAGATCAAATGTCTGTGTGATGTTTCTAAAGATCTGGAGGAAACCAGAACTGAGGTGTCATAACATACATCATCGATCTTTATTAAAAGTTTTCTTTGTACGTAAAGAAAATTGACATTAAATAAAAAAGTTTGTTTGTGGTTATAAAAACAGAATCTGAACACGTCCGTGTTATCATGTTTTATCTGAGCAGAACATTTCCGATTGAAAGATTTCGTCTTTGAAGGATGAGACTTCTTTTTTTTAAGACCACCTATTTTTAGGTTGTGGTTTTTCACCCTGCGCTGCACAAAGTGATGCCTTTAACAGCCTGCGGGTTTCAGATACGCTGAGGAACCTTCCTGTTCTGTTGATCTTTACAGCGACACTGACACTTACTGCAACTCCACAAACAACGTGTGAATCTTGATGGAGCTCGACCTGCAGTAAGCGCTGAAAGAGATCGAACAGACGACGTGTGGACATTAAGACACATAAAAAAATAACGACAGACGTATCATTGAACAATTTTCACTCTGTATTTCTGTGAGAAACCACACTGTCAAACTTACTTTAAGCCTTTATCAATGATCGACAGGTTGATCTGAAAGGTGTTCTGCAAAAACAAAAAAATCAAGAAAGAAGGTGAAGAAAGATTGATAAAAACACTAACAATCGTTGTCTCTGTCAATAAAACTTATTTTCTTCAATAAAACTGCAGCTGAGCACCATGTTTTCATGTTAAATAACACCATCTTCTTCTTCTGCTGCTGCTGAATTCCAGTGGTTACCTTCATCTTAGAGTTAGAAATTTTTGTCAGATGATGCATCACAGCGTCCCCTACCGCCTCGCAGTGAAAACAGCAAGTGATGGAGCATCTCGTCATTGGCAGGGAAAGACTTAATATACAGATAAATTCTACAAAATTTACATTCTGGTGTTATTTCAGTTTTACAAAGATAAACTAACAGAATAAATGCATCGATCCTTTTGTCTGATATTCATCGTGAGCGATAACAGAGTTCAAAATGACGTTTATGGCCATTCTAGTCGTTACAGACTTCTTGAACTTCTATTGTTAAACAGCAGACGTTGCTGTGAATCATCCTCCGTGTGAAACTTACAGATTTCTGCGAGCGGGACGGGATGGCGGTCATGTTCGATATCTTGGTCGTCCCCAGCACCGTGGTATAGAGCAGACCCTGAGCAGTAAACTCGTTGATCTGCACCGGGACAAAGTTATCGTTGGTCATGTTGATGAGATTCTAGGAGAGAAGACACACGGATCGTCTGTTTCAAGCCAAAAACCATCCCTGCACATCCTCATACTTGTTCAGTAAAGTCATTCTGAAACAACACCACTCCTATTACTTACTGTGACCTGCATTTCAACTTCGCCTGGGTTGAAGAAGACCACGACTGACAGCACAGACACCGGCGTCAGGGTGACGCTCCGCGGGAAGAGGAAGAAGAGGATGAGACAGCTGAGAAGGAGACACAGAGCCATGGAGACGCACACGTACAGCTTCCTGAAACGCAACACAAGCACGCAAAAATGTTCATATTAGATGACACGGTGCAACACAATCATGAGCAAGACATGAAGACATGTGATTATTATGCAAACCTATTAGTTAACATTATCTCCCTTACGTGCGTCTGGGTTTCAGCCTCACATCGTTACATGGTATTACAGCAACCAGCTGGTCCTGATGGCCTGAAAACACAAGAATAGACTCGTGAAAATGTTGTTTTCACCATAAAAAATGATGTGAAAGTGAATTGTGGCTGCACAGATTTAGTTCCCTCAGTTGTTGAATGTGAAATGAAACTGATTGTTGTGGGTGAAGAATGGTGCAACATGGTCTCTGCCTTTAAAGTTCGACTTATTTCGATTGTATGAGGTATTCATGAATAGTCAGTACACTATATTTAGGATATTTTCACCTCTTTACTTTGCTGTCAGACAGCCTTTTGTGACAGAAAAGCGCCGTTTTGTAAGCCAAATATCGCTCCCTCACTACCAACCAAACTCCATGGGTGAAATCAATAATTTTACGTCGCAGAACACAGGAGTTGCTGGTCTACCGCTGCCTCGATCTGTTAGTTTGTTTTTGTTATTGTGTGACTTTGGTGTTTTAACGGGATAGTTTGGATTCACCGAAGTCACACAATGACACAAACAAACTGAAAGAATGAGGCAGCAGTCGACCAGAAACTCCTGCTTTCTATGAGGTAAAAATGACTGATTTTGCCAATGGAGTTTGGTTGGTTTGGTGAAAGTGTTATTTGGCTTATATAATGGTGGTTTCCCACCAGAAAAGGCTGTCTGATGGCAAAGTAAAGAACTGATCGATAAGTACCTCATACAACCCCACTTAAAAACAGATTTTTCATGTGTGAAGACCGACCTCTGGGTATTCGCCCTGTTCCACGACATGTGGGGCAGGTGTCTCCTGATGAGTTTCCGCTCGTGGAGCCATACGGAGGGAACTGCCTCAGTGTTTTCACCCTCTCCGACTCATTTGTCATGTCAGGCCCTTCTGAGGATTTGCTGTTTTTCCGTGGTATAACCATGACACTTTATGGCAGAAAGAAAAACAAGACACCTGAAATCTCCACCTGAAACGCACACTCATCAAGTTCAGCGGCCAAATTACAGCATGAGGACGAGTGCAGCGTTTGCACAAAAAGCTTACTACGTGACCTGTAATGCAGGCCTCCCTCACAAACCTTTAAACGGCCAATAAAAGCTCGTTCTCGTGCTACATGTCAGGATGTGAGCAGAGTCCACAGAGTGGGAGAAATTTATGGATATGAAGGAAAGTCTGATTTATGCATCGACATGGTTGATGTCCTCAGATCCCTTCATGCTTTATGTTGGGAGGAGAAGCTGCAGATAAGATGGTCCTTGGAGAAATTCACTTCCTCTGTAATATTGACTGAGAATCGACATTGATCAATAGTTACCCGTATTAACTGACTCCTCCCAGGTGGATTCTTGAGGACTGTCGGTGCTTTATAACAGCAACCTTTTAAAGCCAGAATAATCGGGTCTGTGATCCACCCCCACCCCGAGAAACTCAAACATGAAGATCACTGCTTTGACTCTTGCAAACACACTTGATAAAATCTTTTCTAAGGCAAATTATATCACTGGTACAAGCAATGCAGTGAAACTGTGAAATTACGATTAGTGGGAATGATTATTTTTGCATGACATCATCGTGATAATGTGACATTTGTTGGTGGCTGGACCAAACAAACATGATTTCTTTCATCTGAAAAGCTAAAATGCCGTTCTTCTCACACATTTTTCCTTTTTCAAAATAAATGCAATTTGGTTCTGGTTCTGTAATTTGGATATTTGCACAGACTTTGATAATATTGTGATCGACTGTGCAACCCAAGTCTAGAATACGGCCTCATTTCCCATCATGCCTCCTGCTGGACTGAGAAGTTTATTAAAGGAGCGATATGTAACAATTTTACTTTCAAAAATGAGTCAGCAGTCCAAATAGCAAACTGGAGCCACAGACTGTATATTAAATAGGTTGAAATCCTATTAAATATACGATCTACGGTTGTTTTCCCTCCGTCACCTCCGCTCCAGACTCGAGGAAGCTCAGGCAGGCTGCAGGAACCCTGCATGAGTCTCACCGTCTGCCAAACTCCATTCACATTTTGCACGATTTAACCGTTACAAACATCTACTTCTTCTTAAAGATTATGAATAATTTCTTACAGCTTATAAACAGACACTTAACTCATTTGGCGAATATTCAGCATTAATTTGGACCCGAATTAACATGAAATGGGCACACAATAACAGTTATTTCCACCCAGAATAGAAATTTCTGTAGCATTGTTGTGACTCTGATGACATGTGGTCATTTTATGATTTATTACATAAATAATATTACAGATTTCTCCTTTAAGTTTGATTTTTTTTGTGTTACAAAATGAAAATTTTTGTACTTTTTGTATTTTTGTGCTTGTTTATCTCCTTTGCCCAGAAAATCCATCCACCTGACAGGTGTGGCCTGTAGAGATGCTGATTAAACAGCAGGATTACTGCACAGGTGTGTCTCAGACTGGTCATAATTTAAGGATACTGTAAAATGCTTCTTTTTTTCCCCCATGAGGGCAAAGTCATGACCTGCCCTGTTCTACATCTAACTGGCTCACCCTGATATTCTTAACAAAAGGGCAAAGTGATTTTGCACAAATATCTAATTATTAGCAAAAGCAATAATTATATAACAATTATTTGGACTTGTATTGAAATCATAATATGACTTGCAAAAATAAAAAGGCAGAGACAGGACGGATCATCTCTTATTTTAAAAAAGTATTGCGACACATTTTGTTTTCAACAAATACTGCACTTCCTGCTGTTTGAAATTTGCAGCAGGCCATGTTATGATATTGATGCAATTTCTATTAATCATGCCATCATAAACATACTCAACAAAAATATAAATGCAGAAGTTTGTTTTCTTTTTTTGGTCCAATTTTTAATGAGTTGAAGTAAAGAAAATGAGAATTCTTCTGTGCACAAAAAAGGTTTTATTTCTCTCATATTTTGCTCACAGATTTGTTAAAGTCTGTGTTAGTGAGCGTTTCTCATTTGCCAAGAGAATCCAGAGAATTTTGTGAAGTAAATTTGAGAGAAATAAACCTTTTGTTTGTCTTAAATCTTTGACTTCAACTCCTTAAAAATGGAAGCAAAAAATAAAAGTATTGTATTTATGTTTTTGTTGGAAAAAAGTATGAAAAACTGGGGCTCATCAAATTTATTTCTCCTCTATTACTAATTACTAGTTTATTCTACTCTATTACTCTATATTACTCTATTACTGAACAATACTAGCCTACGCAAGGACCCACTAGAAATCACAATGATGTGATCGCTAAAGAAGGCTAGAACATCTGTGTTCCTCCATCACATTAGGAACCATTAGAGACCACTAGACCCTGTATAGGGACCATTAGACTGGTATAGAAACGCCTGTAGGAACCATTAGTAAAAGTCCTGTAGATTTGTGTATGAGATAATAGAATCCCATTAGAAAAACAAACATCCATTAGGAAAACACAACTAGCCATTAGAAACCATTATAAATCATTACAAAACTACCAGGAACCATTATAAACCAATAAAATATGCCTAATAGTTTCTCTGACTTTTTTCAGCAGGGTTTCCACACGTTACATTAACATATTATATATTACATGTTATATCTTTCTGATATTATTTACATACTTGATACACAGGTAAAGGTAAAGTACAATAAAAGGTAAGTAAGTGGTCAGTAAAGGTAAAAGTAAATAAATCTCGTATCTTTATTATTTTATTAGGCTACGTATTAACCTACGTAAGTAAAGTAAACAGCCTAATACTTAAGTCAGTCTCTTCAAACAGGCTCTTAATCCTGTTTACGTACTTTTATTTACATTTGAAACATTTATTCTCATCGATCAAGACGATATTTAGTAAATTTCACTCAAAAATAAGGACGTATGAGGACGTATCACCTAAATGTGAAACCACGTGTTAAAAATAGACTAAGAAAAAAACAACTTCCGCATGTTTGGGGTTTAGAAAGCTTGGTTGAAATAAAATAAATAAATAAATACAAAACGGAGATTGTTGGAGTTATAATACAGTAAACAACATATACGCAGAATTCATCCTGCTTTACTTCAGCTGACAGACATTAAGTTAATGAAATAAAATCTTACCTCACAACATGAGTTTAAGCTCCAGATATCACCCAGAGTGAAGAATAAACCACCGCACCGCTGACTTCTTCAACATTTGACAGATTTCTGAAAAGCTAAAACTGACGACAAACAACCTCCAGACTGTAAACACAAAACCTTGTGGGAGAGAAACACTTCCTCCTTCTTCTTCTTTAGGTGGCAGGTCAGTTTACAGCTGCGGATCACGTGGTCACATCTCTCCTCCCTTCATACAGGAGCCTGATGCATCACATGATCAAACACAATTCACTTATCTAAAAATAAACTGCAGCTCATCCAAATTTAGCATTACAGATCGGGCTATTTTGACCTTAAAATCTAATTTATTATACCATGGCCGGATTAACTCGTCAAGGGGCCACAGGGGCAAAAAAAGATGCAGTGTAGTTACATTTTAGTAACATTTCTGTAATGTAACTTAAGTAATATTTCTGTAATTAAGCTAAAGTAGCTTACAGTGTTTAAAAGTTAAGGAACGGTTCAACATTTATGAGAGTAAAATGAGAACCTGCCCTCATTTGTGTGTTGAGTAGCCTATATAGCCAGTTGGCTAGCTTAGCTTAGCATAAAGTTAGAAAACAGGAGGAAAAAAGCTTCTCTGAATCTGGAAATTTCTTGAAAATCCAAAAACACACATATCTGTCACTAAAACTCACTCATTAACACATTATATAACATTAGTGAGCGTTAGAGGTGTGTGTTTTTGTTTCCAGCCTTTGTGCTAAGCTAAGCTAACCGGTTGCTGGCTGTAACTAATTGCAGATAAGTTAGTGGTATTGATCTATTTTTGCCGAGAGTGAGAAGAGAAAACTTAAACTGCTCTCATTCCTGTGTGTTGACTAGCCTGTATAACCAGCAGCTGCTTATGTTAGCTTAGCATAAAGACCAGAAACAGAAGTAAACAGCTAGCGTGGCTCTCTAAAATGTTCAAAACACACCTATCAACATCCCGATAGCTCACTAATTAACACGAATCACATTAGTGAGTTTTAAAGGTGTATTTCTAAACTTTAGACAGACCCAAGCTAGCTAGCTGTTTCCAGCCTTTGTGCTAAGCTAAGCTAACCGGCTTCTGACTATAACTAACAGCAGAGATGTCAGAGTGGTATTGATTTATTTTTTGCTGAGAGTGAAACTGAAACTGCTGTAATTTCTGTGTGTTGAGTAGCCTATAGCAGGCAGTTGGCTAGCATAGCTTAGCATTAAGAGTACAAACACGAGGAAACGGCTAGCGTGGCTCTCTCAAATGTTCAAAAAGCACATATTAAGATCCCTGTAACTCACTTTTTATTTTAATGAGGTGTATCTGGTGTGGGTATGTGTTTGTGTTTCCACCTGTATCAACATTCGTGCTAAGCTAAGCTAACTGGCTGCATCGTCAAGTTTACTGCACAGACATGAGAGTGTTAACAATCTTCTTATCGACTCTCCACCACAAAAACATCTCAAAATGTTAAAACTTTTGCCTCAAACGCAACTTTACTTAGCAAATATGTGCCATGAAAACACAATTTAAACTAAATTTTTTAATATAAGACTGCAGTTGAAAATTAGCCAGCTAGCTAACACTGGCATATAACAGAACTGAAAACAAGATTTTTTTAAATTTCACAGCTCCTCTCTGGTGGAGGCCCTATGATGACATAATAATGCATTCTTACTGTTTTATTGTACGTTAAAGTTTGTTAAACCTAACCTCATTCTTTCAAAACTGCAGTATAATCAGCAAATTCCACGTAACCTCTGTACTTCTGACACCACCCAGTTAACCTAGTACAGACTGCACTGTATATGACACATACAGCATGATGTGTGCAGTGTGGTGACCTACATTTTTAATTAACAAGAGGCGCGAGGAGACAAGAGAGATGTGCAAATAGTTTATTGGCGGATTGACAGTAGAAGGGTATTTAATGTATACACTCTGTGGCAGAAGAATAATTTGACGAGCATACAGTAGTAGATATATTCAAGAATTATTCTCTAAGAGCATGATTCTTTAAAAGATGAAAGAACAGAAGAAAACGTGGTTCAAAAACTCCTCAACCACACACTTAAACACCCTCGCGCGCACACACATACACACAGAGGAGGAATAACTCAAACGAAACAGAGGTGAACATCAACGTAAACCCACAAATGTCAAATCACCACATGTATATTTCAGTAAACGAGTAATCATGTCTCAGAAAGGCAATGTAATGAAATAAAATGTACTTGGTTTCCACTATGAGATTGAGGAATGTGTAGTTAGAGACATCACGTCTTGGATTAGTGCTAAAAATGACTGTTGCTAGGTTTGTGGTCAGGTAAGGAGGACGCGTGAAAATGCAGGCAGAGGAAAACGGGGGGAGGGGGTGTGTGTGTTTTTTAAACGATGACGCAAAGCGGACATTTTCCACTGTGACTGTGCTAAGACCACGAGAACACGACTCACCTCTAAAGCCTCTACCTGTCA
This sequence comes from Lutjanus campechanus, assembly GCA_027495735.1. Lineage (NCBI taxonomy): Eukaryota > Metazoa > Chordata > Actinopteri > Lutjaniformes > Lutjanidae > Lutjanus > Lutjanus campechanus. The sequence goes on from JAJHUR010085380.1 coordinate 8,381, forward strand.
TGCAGGTGTCTCCTAAAAAGCAGTAGAAAACATCCGAGTCCGAACAGTGATCCGTTCGGACAGTTTTTGTATACATTCCACATGTCAACGTCTAAAATAACAGTACTCTGATACAGAAAAAAGATTGCATTGTTTAGGCAGATTTCACTACGATAATCGAGAGAGAGAAGTCTTTAAATATCTGTTCTCACCGCTGCACCGCCGACCCTCGACAGCCCAGGACGTCCACGTAGCTTCGGTGGCATCGAGCTGGATTTTTTCAGAACGTTTCTATCTTTTCGTGACATTCAACGATATTAATTTTTCACTGCTCTATTTGTGAGAAGAATCTAGCCAAAGCCCTGTCGATAAAGACAATTATGTTTCAGCGCCGAGGAAGCAGCTACAACAGCCACACAAACACTAAGATGAAGAGCGGAAATACGCACTTAACGCTCCTGCTCCTTTTGACCGACACGTAAGGCTCTATGGGCCAGGTAAACAAGGCATTTTAAAGGTATAGTTCGGATTATTTGATGTAGGATTGTATAAGGTAAAGTCACTGTATTGCACCGGTGCAGAAGCTAAGTGATGTACTGCTGTGGGCGGGGTCACAACAAAATGGTATAGTAGGCACTTTAAAAAAGGTCTACATAAACAAAATCAACATGTACGTTATATTTATAACATTTTCATCGCTTTGCTTTACAATCAGACAACCATTTCTCACAGGAAACCAGTGTTACAGAAGCCAGATATCACTCTCTCCAAATCAACCAAACTCCATTGTTAAAATCAGTCATTTTACCTCACAGATCACCTGACTTGCTGGTCTACTGCTGCCTCTACTGGTTAATTTGTTAGTGTTACTGTTCGACTTTGGTATTTTAAAAGGTTAGTTCGGATTCACTGAAGTCACTCAACAACACAAACAAACTAACAGACGGAGGCAGCAGGTACCCAGCAACTCCCATGTCCTGTGAGGTAAAATTACTGATTTTGCCTGTGGAGTTTGGTTGGTTTGCAGGGAGCGATATCTGGCTTCTATAACGGCGGTTTCTCATCAGACAAGGCTGCCTGGCAGCAAAGTAAAGCGACGAAATGATTCTAAATATAGCAAATACTTAAAGTGAGATTGGTCTTTTTAAATTGGACCTTTTTAAAGGGGCTAAAATACCTTTTGTTGCTTAGCTTCCACGCTGGTACTCCTCTCTGCTCCTCCAAATTAAGAGTCGTGCTGACCTGCACCTACTGAAGGTAACACACAGACTATGGATAAGTACCTCATACAACCCCTCTTCAAATAATCCAAACTATCCCTTTAAACCACTATTCATAATAATTTACAAGTGTGTATATGGTTAATTCCATCAAAATGTTGAAGCTAAATTAAAGGCAAAGGCAGGAGAAGCCATCGGTTTCTTTCTCGTAAATCAACCATTTTCAGGAGATAAATATTCCTCTTTCATCTTGACATTTGTGTCTCATTATTATGACCCTTAGTCCAAACAAACTATCCACCCTTTGGAAAATCAATCAGTTGCATGAATCATAAATAGGTTTTCTTTGTCTCTTCTTTTAAATAATTCAAAATAAAATCTAGACACCGTAAAGGCTGAGAGATACACAGGTCATAGTCTAAATATTCTCTTTACATTAGGTTTAAAAGTCAAATAAATTCCTTCCTCTGACTTTTTCCCCCCCACACATCTTTTCTTCTCTCAGTGCTGAGTGTTGACAGCTTTGTTCTGGCTGTCCTCGGCCATCTGCACCAGCTCGTTGACGGTGTGCAGCAGGCTGTAGCCGTGCTTCCTCAGCAGCCGCTGGTTGAGCCGCTGGTCTCTGAAGCCCATTTCCAGCAGCATCGCCATCATGGAAGGGTCCTGTCTGGTGGCCGGGTCGATGCCTCGCTGCAGGGGAGGAAAAACAGGGAGGAGATGAGGGGAAATAAACTTAATAAAGCAGCAAAATGAAAAATCTACAAATACAAAACACAAGTGCAAGAACAGTGGATGAAAGACTGTGTCTCAACCACGGCTTCAGTTCTGACTTCTACTGTAAAACCACTCAAGTTACCTGCAGCCAAATCGAGAAAAGTGAGGAGGTACCTGATCTGTGCACCAATTATAATATTTATAATGTAAAAACTTACAATAAACAAATTAAACTTATTTTGAATACCAGATATGCTCATAATTTTAACATAAAAATCAAACTGTGTTTTAAAAGCACAAACATGACAAAACTATTCAGAACAGTGTGAAAGGACTTTGTTTCCCCAGAACTCGTCTTGTCAGGCAGCACGTGTATCAATCAAACTGAACATATTCAAGTCACTTTTTATTTGGTGTCTAAAACAAATAATTTGGTTGATACAACTTCTGGCTGCTAAGTTGTTAGTGCAACGAAATTCAGAGGAAAAGTTGCATCACAACAGTCTGTTTAACTTCCTTTCTACGAACCACACAAGCTGCACGGCTCAAATGTCACTTTCACCGGATCAAATGTCAGGATGATTGTCAGCTGTTTCTTCAGACGGTCACATTTTTTACAGGTGAGCAGTGGAAACAACCTGACACATCATCGCCCTATAAAGATGTTATGATGAACTTGTTACCCATTTACACATCCAGCTGACTCAGGGAGACGTCAGCTGTCATCTGAAGCCACGTTTACGTGCACTGGATGATATTTATTCTTTATTCTGCTTTATTCTATTTTGGTCTCTAATAACTCCTGAGGGGAATATCTGGTTGTTTAGCTGCTAAATGCTCCACTGTTCACCAACTAGGCTGCAGAAACTTTGCCCAGGGACTAGGAGCCTTTATAAGAACTAGAGGACCAGGGTCAAACTTTTTTACCTCCTAAAAAATCCTTGCTTGGAGGTTAGTATTGTGCAAAAGTACAGGAACCTTCGGGGCTGGTTCTGTTCATCCACTGCGCTTCAACACACTGACATGGAGTTACAGAAGAAAGCTTAGGACAACGGCTAGCACTTTTTTTATACATAAACCAAACAATCTTTGCAGGTGTTTAGACTGCGGTGGGAAATGCAGACAACAATGAGCAATATTTCCTGGAACGAAAAGTTTCAGGTACTTTGGGTGGATCTGCAGATTTAACTGCTCACTTTTTTCTGCTGTCTGATGTTGGGCAGGTGGCTTGTGTAGCGGTTTCAAAACGAAAATGACACTACGGGGGAATTTCTCCACCAAACAAGCTCTGGTTCTTGAACAAGTTCCTTTAAACATCCTTGGAACCTTGGTGCTTTCGAGCCACTGTAATCAAAGATTGGTCATCAACAGCGGTTCAAAGTTAGGTTAGTTGGAACGGGGCCGGTTCCATGTTGGTGTAAAAGCCCCACATACGAGCAGTGAGAACAAACCTAAAGTCTGGGCTCGTCCCTACAAACATCTATCTTCTCACGCACAAATGGAAATGTTTATATATTTTACATACACCAAAATGCGTTGAAAATTAAGCGTCTTTCATTAAAACAAATGTTGAGTTGCTGTGTCTGCGTGATGTACCTGTATCGAACAGTTTGGTCCAGTGAAGAGAGCTTTATAAGCGGACGCTGCCACAGAAAGGGCCCCCTTGACGAGTCCCTCTGTGATGCCTCCTTGGCCCCTTGTGTGAAGACAAGGATGTGGTTACGCTGGGTTATATAACAGGACTGCAGAGAACACTGTGTTCCAGTTACACTTGTTCTTTTTTTTGTTTTTTAAGAACATAAATATCAGAAAATAAAACACCAATTTTACAGACTGATTCTGTGTTAACGTTATTAGATCAGGTTGTTACACTTAAGTGCAGGAACTTCCTCCACAGAAGTGATTCACACAAAGTTTTACTCTTTGTTTTATTTATTGCACCTTGGCTGCAGAGCGTTGCTGGGTCTGGGGTTGTACGTCTCAAAGGCACTGGATGCTGAGCCTGCTGATCTTGACAAACCAGATGATACTGCGGAGCAGATAGAAAAAAAAATATATAAAGGAAATAACAACACACAGCAAACACGCACGGCGCTGGAGGAGGAACAGAGCGTTTCGCTGAAGCAACAAATCCTGCAAGCCTGTGTGCCGTCTTACTTCCTGTCTTCCCACAAAGGCCAAAATGTGTTTCCTTTCTCGCCAAAATGGAGCCGAGAGCTGCTCTAACTGTTAAAACTGGTGAGTCACACAGCAGCCTGTGAGGCAACACTCAAGTTTAAAGAAAAGTACATGTCTTATTTATGCAACGCTGCAGTAAAGATGGTATCCTGACACTGCTGTGGCACGAGAACTGTGCTGCTTCTGCGTGAACAGATGCATGAATGATAAACGTCTTCTATCCACTGATTCAAGTAGTAAAACTCACCATTTAAGTGGACTCTTGGTTGGTGTGGCTCATATGGATCACAGGCTGGAGGACTGGGGTCCTCAGCCAGGTACAGTGCCTCAGACCTGAAACAGACAGCCAACAAACAAGAATTAGAGCATAAAAGGTTGCAGAAGGGAGATAAAATTTCTCATGTGTTGAGAGGTTTTATTTTCTTCTTCACCTTCTGTTACCAAAATCACATTCCAAGCTGTTCTCGCTGCAAGAAAACCCTGATAATTTCTTACAAAACATCACTGAACAATGAATGCTGGGCCTTTACAGGGATTAGTCACACTGTGTTTTGTTTCTCAGTTTCACTGTCTGTGTTTTCTGTGTTTTTAGCCGAGCTTGCCATCGTTATTCCCCGTGAAGTTTTCTGGCAGTGATGTAATGATGTAGCCCCGTGTGTTTCAAGTGACTCTGTTTTTCTTGTCTGCAAACGCTCATATGGAAACTGAGGAGGCGATCTGGCCTTGTGTGCTCTGATTAATTTGGCTTTCTGTCAACACACCAGTCGTAATTTTGCTTTAATGAAAACTCAGCTCCTGGCGTTTGTATCTGGGCTTCTTTGACCCTGTTCTGAAATGTGAACCAGCTTTAAAATGATTGTATTTTCTTTTTATGTAAGTGTTGTACAGTGGGTCTAGTTTACACCAACGTGAAAAGTGGTTCAAGTAACTGATAAGCATCATTTGGTGAGTCTACATTGTAAGAGATAATGTACAGTGAGCAGGTCATTATTGTCAAATAAACCCCGACAGGGTGATGCAGGACCCCTACGTGAAGCATCCTGCTTATTACATAATCACTTACCAAAATAAATCAATAAACTGACAAAAATATTGATTTTAAAAAGGATTTTGTTGATTTAAAAATGATCTTATTGCTCCTCCAGAGTCTATGATTGGACCTGTGTCCATAGCAACAGCCTGTTCTTCATAGCAACGTCTGCTTTAGAAAAATATCTGACCTTAGAATACTGCAAATGACCAATCAGAATCGAGTATTTAACAAAGCCATGTAATAAAGGCATGTAAGCAAAGAAACTTTAGTGTTAAATTTGAGAATAGAATTCAGTGTGGTGGAAGAATGAGAACGCTTTTAAATTGTACAACTACTTTAATAATTTCAAAGTATTTTTGATACACAGGACATAAAACCTCCACCCTCTACTCACCTACACAGAATATATGTGTAAAATATCTGTATTTGTAATATCGCTGTTCAGACAGTTGGAAAAGTTTGTTTTGTGCATGTTGACAGATTTGACCCGTCTAACCTGGGTGAGTAGAGGGTCGGTGGGGGCAGCAGGGGGTCAGGCAGCACAGGTGGAGGTGGCACCACTTCAGGGGTGAGCGTCACGGCGTCGAGGGTTTGGGAGGCACAGAGCATCTGGTTCACACTGCTGCTGATGGGAGGGACAGGCGGAGGCCACGTGTTCACCTCGGCGTCGACCTCCTGCTCTGCCCTCTCCTGCCTCTGTCTGGGTGGTGGCGCCCTGCCTGACTCCTCTTCTTCTTCCTCCTCCTCCTCCTCCTCTTCCTCCTCCTCCTCCTCCTCCTCCTCCTCCATCTGCTGTACGTCTGGCTTGGCTGAGCTCACAGCAGCAGCAGCATCGGTGGTGGTGGTGTCGGGCTGCGACATGGCGGAGCTGTACATGGACTCGCCCAGAGGACGGCTGGTGTCGAAGCAGTCTGGGAGGACGATGATGTAATCGTCGCAGGAGGAGACGGAGGAGGTCTGGCTGCTGACCTGAGACACGGGAGGAGAAGATGATGACAGTTATGGACCTGAGACAGACGACACTAATAACTCTTAAAGGGATAGTTCAGATTATTTTAAGTCGGGTTGTATGAGGTACTTATCGAAACATTGTCAGTTTAAGTGTCTGCCATATTTAGAATATTTTTACTGCTTTACCTTCCCATCAGACAGCCTTTTCTGACAGGAAATCACCTTTATGTCAGCCACATATTGCTCTCTCCAAAGCCACCAAACTCCATAGGCAAAATCAGTAATTTTACCTCACAGAACACACAAGTTTCTGGTCCACTGCTGCCTCAATCTGTGAGTCTGTTTGTGTTATTGTGCGACTTCAGTGAATCCGAACTGACCTTTTAAAACACAGAAGTCAAACAATAACACAAGCAAACTCAGAGATCAAGGCTGCAGTAGACCAGAAACTCCTCCTTTCTGTGAGGTAAAATTAGTGATTTTGCCAATGGAGTTTGGTTGCTTTGGAGAGAGTGATATTTGGATTGTATAACAACAATTTCCTATAAGAAAAAGCTGTCTGGTGACAAAGTAAAGTGGTGAAAACAATCTAAATACAGTGTACACTTAAACTGATATTGTTTTGTTTTTTTAACAAGCTTTTTTTAAGTGGCGTTGTGTCAAACGCCATCTACTGCAGGTAATACACTGACTACAGACAAGTACCTCATACAACCACACTTCAGATAATCCAAACTATCCCTTTAACTTCACAATAATTTATGATCTGCTTTGTCCTTTAAAACGTACCAGAAATGTGGTATAAAAGCTTTAACTCCTCACCTCCTCCCAGTCTTCTCCTCTGGTTCCAGCCTCCTCTTCCTTATTCCTCATGTGCTGCATGTGATCTAAGCCCATCACCTCTTCATCCTCGTTATCATGATGTGAACTGATGTGCAGGTTTTCATTCATTGGTTCCAGAAGAACAACTTAAGACAGTGAGGAAAAAAAAAATTGCCAGTGTGAATATCTAGATCAAACGGTTCTCACATTTTTTGAGATACACTCAATAAAAATATAGATGCAACACCAGAACTCAGACTTTTTCTGTGCATCCAAAAGATTTATTTATCAAATTTTTTGTTCACAAATTTGTTAAAATCCTTCCAGCTTAATCCATCCATGGCCTTGGACACAAGGTCACAATAAAAGGCTGCTCTCAGCTGTGCAGTTTTATCTTGAAAAAAAGACATTTACCAGACACAAAACTATGGCTGTTTCATATAAGGCTGCAGATACCAAACTTCTTTCCCACGAGGCCAGGAGTAGGGACCCGACCTACTAATCCTCTGATTCACTTCCCTGATATTCATATCATAACCTTCACCAATCACTCCTCATGCCTAAACCTAACCAACCCAACCAATGAAGCCAATCTTTCACTTCAATTAATGAAAAATATTTTTGTTTAGTGTATCTGTCAATATATTTGACAGAAAAAGAAATAATGGAAGAATGACACCTAAATTGAACATGAATATAATCCCGGCTGCTGTTCTCTGACCTGGCTTCGTCTCCTGTTCGCGGGTGATCTGGTTGAGACCCGGGTTTGGAGGCAGAGCTGAACTCTCGAGTCTAACAGCGCAGATCTCTCCATTTCCTTCTCGCACCGTCTCAGTCTTCTCAGTCTCTGCAGCTCTGTCGAAGCAAAAGCTTGGACCTCGGGAAACAACTGGAAAAAAATTTATAGAATTAAAAAAGACAAAGTCTGAGTACCTCATTAAGACTCGAAGTGCAAAACAAATGTTCTGTATTTCTGTTTGATGTGGGGGGTTTTTTGTTAGAAGGCTTCCTCACGCTGTGGTTTGTGGCTGCCGTGCTGGGCTCGGCGCAGCGGTCTGTGATCGGGGGCCTCCTCCAGGGTGAGGGAGCGGATGACGGTCTCACAGAGGAACTGAGCTCCACTGATCTCCTCCTCCCTGTCCTCCTCCTGGGTCAGAGGCTCCAGCAGCTCCCTCTGCTGCCTCAGTTTCACTCCTGACAAAAACACAACAACAACATTAAAGGACTATTACACTGATGTAGCACCGCAACTGATGCAGCATTATTCTTCCACAAAACCTGGCGCCTACATTACCCACAATGCAATTCAGCCACTGACGGTTCCACCTGAGATTTATGCTAGTAGCATGAGAAGTAAGCTGCAGAGGTGAGCTCACTTCTTTCTAATGGCACACTTTCAGATTTTACTCAGGCCTGTCATGATAAGTGCTTTTTCAGCTCATCAAGGACGCCAAAAATGATCAAGGTCATGTCCATGTACATGTTTGTTTACATGCTAGTGTCACCAACATTTTAGCCAACAAGGTGCTAGAATAAACAGCAGGGTTTTCCATTTTTACACAGCACCTAAAAGCTGAATGAACAGCAAAAAGCTCTGCTGAGACACATTTTGCTGTCATTTCTGGTCGTACCGCTGCATAATTCCAGCCAGAAAGTTTGGAAGAATAAGCCCAAATGGAGTTAAACTTTAAAAGCTGCACTGTTCTGGTTCCTCAGGAGCCACAAAAGACTTTTTTCACATATGCACAAGAGCTCTTGTGCTCAAAGTACAAACTTTTGTGGGTAACTCCCCTTTCACATTTGGCTCAATGATTCCAGACCTACTAGCAAAAAGTTTAGTTTCAGCTGCTTCCATGTCCAGTAATCATCAGCACAAGTTTCGAGCACACAACCAGTCTTACCAAAAAGTTTTCTGACCCCTGTGACCTCTGCGTCGTCTTTTATCTGTGAAATGACGACCTTCTCCAGCACTGGTGCATCATGGGGCAGAGGGGATATGCAGGGTGTCAAATCTACAAAACAGGTAGAGCAAACACAGTGAACACACTTAAATATTAAAGCTAAAACTAGAATAATGTTCATGCATGTTTGAGCTGTGACAGAGTGAAGATTAACCGCGACTGTGACAAATGAAGCCGTGATTCTTCCAACGAAAGCCGCAGAAAATCAGGAAGGAATGACGGCTGCGTAAGAAACAGTTCAACTGTCTCACAAGTTCTCCAGAGTTTAAAAGCATCATATGTCGCTTACCCACAGGGGTGTTGTTAGGAACCTTCTCCAACTCCTGCACAATATTTATATCCAGCAACTCAAATGACAGGAGATCCTAAAAAAAAACAGACACACGGGGAGAATGAATGCTGCTCTTGTCTTCTTACAACTCGTGCTGTCACAGTTAATCAAAAACAAAGTGCACTTTGTCTTTCTAACATATTTCAGAACGTTTCTAACAGAAATTTAAACAACTAGATAAAGGAGCACTGAGGTGTTTATAACATGTTTTTGGAGGCTGAATGTCGGATCTTTGTGAGTGAGCACCTGTGCAGTGAGCAGGTCGACCGAGGGGAAGTAGTAGTCGTCATGGTTCAGCTCTACAGACAAGCCGGGGCCGCCGTTCTTGGATCTTAAATCCTTCTCTTTCTCCACCGGCCTCACCTCCTCCTTCTGAAAGAAGGAGAACAGCATCATTAATACTGTGTCACTACAGTATTAGCTCAGAGACGACCCTGTGTGTTTGTATTTCCCTGTAGATTTGAGGATTAAAGTATTCCAGATTATCTGTTTCTCCAAATCTTTTTTGTTTTCAGAAACGACACTGTGGTGGGCGAAGCTTTGGATGATCATTACTTTAAATTTAAGTATCGAAACAACAACATAAAACACTCAATTACAAGTAAAAGCACGACTAAACTAAAACTAAAAGCACAGGCCAGTCGTCAGAAAAGTATATTTAAAGTATCAGTAAAAGTAAAACTACTGATCGTGCGGAAAAATGTCCACTGTGAGCAGAAATTCAACTGTTAGTATGTGTGAGCAGCATGTTACTGTTAGTAGACGTGGAGATAATCTTAATTAAATATCGTCCTGTAGTTTTGTCTGGTAGTTTCCAACCTAGGGTTTGTGCCCCTTCAAAGGGTCACCAGATAAATCTGAGGGGTCATGAAGGGATTAATGGGATAAAAAAGAAGAAAATTTCTGCTGTGCAAACACTGATTTTTATAGAAGCGATACAGGACTCAACACCAACTTTTAAAAATGGTTGCCAGGTTGGCAACCAGGCATCGGATTCTGGTTGCCAAATCTGATTGCTGATTTTTTAGTAATTTAGTCATTTTGAGTAATTAAGATACTAATGAACATTTGACAAATAAAGAAAGTTTTAAGGTTTTATTAAGAGTATCTGAAGAAAAACTTCTTTGTAGTTTGTGTTTCATGTGATACTTAACAGATTTCTAATCTAATCACAAGTATTATCAGTTAATGTGTCCAGCAGTGGTGCAGCTGGTGTCACTTCTCAGAAATGAATCCAGCGAGTGACGACGGACTGTTCATCCATTCACTCTCTTTCAAATTTTGGTTTTGTGGACCTTTGTGCCGATTCCCACCACAGATCCGTCTGCCTCTCAGCATTCAAGTCTTAGATTTTGAGTCTCACGTGACTCCTTTATCACTACTTTCATATATTACATTTATTTGTGATGTTGACAGGAGAAAAGAACTAATTTCTGCAACCCACGTCACATTTCCACATTAAAATGTCTAAAAACATTAGACTTAGGTCATACATTTAATTGAGTTATGTACTTACATTATCCCAAATGTTTCCAGTAATTCTCAAACGCTGATAAACGGTGGTTTTCATGTTTTCGTGAAAACACTGAACGCATCATGTATGTATATATATGAGAGTGAGGAAGGAAGTCAGCACACGTGACTCCGTTTAACATGAATAAAAGTTTAAAGTCTGTGAAAAGTGACAGTAAATGTGTGTTTTCAGTGTGTCACACCACAGACAATTCTGAATAATTAAAACATAAAATTAGGTCTCAAAACCATGAAAAAATTAAAAATACTGGGTGGTGTCGACTCCGCTGCCTCAGTGTCAAACACCACTACGACCTGAAAACGACCCGAGACATGGACGCTCCGTCAGGCGGCTTTTTTACATGTCCAGACATGTTTGAGCCACCAGAGGCAGACGACGTCGACAGGATGGTAATTTTTTTTTTCTTCTGTGTCGGGTTGTTGGAACTGAAGTGAGCTGAAGTGAACCGCTGAGCTGATCTGGACTGAGAGAGTCATGTTTGTTCTGCAGAGTTGTTTGTGTGTCGGTTCGTGGGGCTTATATAGTGTTGTGGGACCACAGCTCCGTCACGTCACCGAGCCACGTTTCGGGTCCGTTCAGTACTACATAGTTCCCAGTGTCCCAGACTATTTTTTAACATGTAAAATGTGTCTAGAAGAAGAATTATAGATTTTCATCAGCGTGAAGAAAACTCCCATGATCCCACACCACTTCACGACATCATCAAACTATGGTTTTTGCTGTTGTCTTAATTCAGACCCCTCATGGCAGAATTAACATATTGTGCACTTAAATATCAGTAATGCAACAAATATTGAAGAACTTATTTATTTTGGGATGCATGTTTCGCTGTTTACTGTCCCCATTTTTTAATATGTTAAAAAACGGTTGGCATTGATGGCAACCAAAAGCCATGAACTGGTTGCCGATGGCAACTGTTACTGTTGAGCCCTGTAACACACCACATGGTTTAATGTAATTGTAATAATGTGATATATTCCATAAACTTATTAAATGTAGTGCAATGAAAAGTACAGTATTTTCCTCTGAAATGTTGTGAAGTAAAAGGCAACATAAAATGGATTTACTTAAGTTTTACTTAAGTAAATGTAATTAGTTACTCAAGTATCAGGATAAAGTCCTAATCTGGATGCACATGTCAACACTTGTTCATCTGTACAGCGTGTCATTGCTTATCAGACTTGCCAGTCGTTTGCTCTGATGCCCGAGTGCGTTGCGGCCGTCGCCGTGTTCGACCACGATGCTGCACCAGACACGCGGGCCGAACTGACACCCGCAGTGCGCCAGCCGCCAGTGGGAGGTGTACGTCCCCTCCATCACGGGAGCGACAAAGGCCACACTGACCACGCCCACTTGTCCGGGCAGCAGCAGGGGGACCGGCACCTCCCTCTTCTCCTCTGATGCCAGGCTGAGGTTCCCCCACATGAACACTAGCTGGGTGCACGTACACACATACACAGAACAACAAAATAGGAATACACATGCGAAAAAAATCACAAAGACAACAGCATGCAACCAAAGTCACACACACAGCAGAAAGAAAATACCCAAGTGAGGGAAATCCACACAGAGCCCGTTCACACCTGGTGTTTACTGGAGTCCTGGGTGATCCGATCACAAGAGGACAGATCTGAGTAACCAAAACACACCGAGGATGCTTTGAGATCCAAACATTCAGACCACATTTAGAGGCGATCTGAGCCACTTACGGCCTCATTCTTGTTCTGAACACACTTGTAACCGCAATATCCCCAAACTCCCTTTAAAAAACTTGCAGTGAGGAGAAACTTTATTAACTTTGTGAAACGCTGTCCATCCAAAATACTTAATTATTTGGGCATTTGTGTAAATTCGGCAAAAGTTACACATGAAGTCGAATTCTCAATCGTTTGTGCCTTTTTGTACATTTGTTTAGGTTTAAGTGAGGGTCGGTTTAGGAGGAGGAGGACTCATCCATAGTGAAGACTGTTTTTGTGTTTATATTAACACGCACTGAGTCTCAAAATTAACCAACTGTGACACTCTGAAGAGTGGCGGACATGGAGATCAGCTGACTCCAGTCCGGCTGCACGCGGAAGAGACACTTGTGGTGCGCTTCAAATTGCAGGACGCACACTTTTACTTCCTCTGACTGTAAACAGATGTTTTCACGCCACAGATGATGAAGAAAGGCAATAAAACATGAGCTCAAAAAACAGACGCAGGCTGATATCGATCAGCAGTCTGTACGAAAACTAAATTATACCAGCGAGCTGCTGCACATCTTGCAGCATCATCAATAGTCTAGTCTCACATAGTGCTGGAGAATGGTCAGGCTCCATGCATACACATTCTGGGGAAAAAAAAACACCCTGCCTTGTTTGCATTTCTTAAAACTAATCACAAACATCTTGGGGCGGCGCTAAGCTCAGGATGCAGCGATGGAGCTGCTGCAAAACCATGTTGAGGGGGGACTTATTTTGGTGGAACATTTGCACGTCAGGAGGCGAACTCTGGTATTAAAATGACGACATCACTGCAAAAGAAAAGCTAACAGCTGTTAGCTTGTTTACGTTCATACTATTCGCATCCCAGGTGCTAAGTTGTAGCTTGTAGGTTGCAGCTCTGAGGTCGTTCTTGTTTCCAGGGGACTTTGATAACGTATATCGTGGACGCCGCAATGCTGCTTGAAACAAGCGACCGACGGCAGGACTTCTACCTGCATGTGCATCCAGTGAGTCAGACTATCAACACGCCCACTCACTTGCTTCCTCCGGACAGAGCTACTCTATAAACAGGAGTGGTTCACCTGGAGGAGCATGTTGGAGTTAAGTTCAGGCCAAAAAATGCTGACATTTGTGTTCACACACAGAGCTACTGCGTCTGGTGTTAAATAACTGTGAGAGGGGTTTATAATAGCACGATTCACCATATTTATAATTCCTCATTTGTAAGTTTCTGTCTTATGACAAAAGGAAAAAACATCTGCTCAACTGAAGGAATTTCAGTCGACTGAGAGGTTTGAAACTGATCATCTGAAGCTGAAACTTATTTATTTGCATACAGAGCGGGGAAGTGAGATCAGATCACGAGTGACACATCTGGAGACGTGTTGTTATTCCAGGTGTGAACTGAACGACTCGGAGCTGTCCACTTGTGATTGGATCACCCAGGACGCAGGTCAATACCAGGTGTAAACAGGCTCACAAACACATACAAACACACACGAACGATGACAAAGACTTAAACTTAAACCACAACACAGATTCAACTGAATTCAAATGATAAATTAATAAATCTCAGACGAAAAGGGGGCATTAGTTGTGTTAGGCTGGGTAAGAAAGCTGGTGTTAAGAGGAGAAGAGAGCTGAGTGGGGTCTCAGAGTGGAAGTGAAGCGGGTGGTGGGGGGGGGGCAGAGAGAGAGTGGGGCCTGTCCTCTCGGAGGGTGGGAGGGGGTACCTTAGTCTCTGAGGTCCAGCTGATAGTGCCCGAGTTCCTCATCTTCCAGTATTTGATGAACTTGGTACCAGGCTCCAGACGGGTGCCGTCCGGCAGATTTTCATCCAGAAACAAGGCAGCCATAGTGGGCACCAAGGACGTGTGCGAGGCCCCGGGACCCCTAGTTTCAAGTGTACAGAGCATTGTTGAAAAAAGCCCTGGTTTCTTATAATACCCATCTCTTTTGTTCTCTACGAATCAAAAAAGCAGGACCCCAGATTTTTTTTTTTTTTGATTTTTTTTTTTTTTGCAGCTCAAAAGCAAATTTTTCTTAGAAAATCTATGAAGCAGCAGCAGCAGTTTTCACATTGAGGTAGTTCCAACATTTTCCACCACCCCAGAGCAGCCAGCGACACACTCATACAGACTAGATTACAAAGATGGCATATTTTGATTTCTTTTCTTGGAAAAAAAAGACTTTATTGCATCCATGCTGGGTTTCGAGGTACCCAGCACTGTCGGACGCCCTTCCGAGGTGGCGCTTACTCTGGACTGGAGGCCTGGGGGTCAGGGACCGGGGCGGGGATGGGACCTTGGGCTGGGGCTGGACCTGAGGCTGTTTCTGAGGCGGCGGAGGGGGGCAGGGCTGGGACCTGGGTGGACGCGGAGGCCATGTTTGTCAGGTTGGCTCTGCCTGAGGTAGACGGCCCGCTCCACTGCAGCCCCCTCTTCTCCAGTCTCAGTTTCTTCTTGATTTCCTTCACTTCAGCTCTGAGCTGCCTCCTTTCAGCTTTGAGGCGCTGTCGCTCGGCCTTGCGCACTGTCCTGTCTCCTCGCCGTGGGAACCTGGTTTGAAATGTCATCAGGAACACCTATTTGTTGACTATCAAAAGTTTATTTGCCAAGAACAAAACACATACACACTCATGATTCAATGTTGACAGTTATCTAGCTGCTAAAACATCTTTTACAATCCTGCTTTGCTTCTATTTATATTCATGTTTTCTTCCATTAGTGGTAGCAAACAGGGCTAGCACTGTTGCAAGTAAGAATGTCTTATTGTTTCCAGAAGTGGGAAGATTTATCCTCAGTCTTGGGGGTTTACCTCAACTCTCCCGACATTCCATGCTCAGGGATGGAGAGCGGCGTCTTGGTTCTCACGAGGTTGTGGCTGGGGTCATGGCTATGTCTGCACATCTCACACAGGATGCAGGATGGGCACACACTGGCAGGGAAATACACAAACGTCATAAAGCTGCTCAGAGAACACAGAACATGGGAAGCAAGTCACAGAAAAAGAACAAACCCATAAAGGCACAAAGGATCATTAAACATGTGCTTAATCTTAATTCTGTTATTCTGTCGCTGTAAATGGAAGCGTCCTCTCGTCTGCGCTGCAGAGAATAATTTGCAAGATTAATTTAATCAAAAATTCATTCTAAACAGAGTTTAGCAAAACAGAGCTCTGGTTGTGCAATTAAAAACTAATCTCAGTTTAGTAAATACATGTTATGTAAATCAAAATTAAACAGAGTTTAACCACACAACGACGCTTGCTTACCAAAATTAAAATAAATAAATACAAATAAATGAATCTGAGTGGTGTATTTCAGCTCTGTACTCTTTAAAACAAAACATTATGTTGTTTGCTAGCAAGCTAATAAGTTAACTAAATGTTATACTGTTTGTTAGTTATCTAAAAACTATAAAAATCAATTTTATATTGGTTGCTAGCTAGCTAAACAGTTAATTTCTTCTTTGTTAGCTATTTAAAATTTTTCGCTAGCTCAATAAAAAGTTTACTAAGTGTTTAATTGTTTGCTGACTACCTGAAAAAGGCAAAACAACTACTTCATTTTGTTTGCTGGCTCACTAAAAAGTGAAAAAACAATGTTACGCTGTTTGCTAGCTAGCTAAAAACTTTATCCAGTTAGCCGACTCTTGATGGCTCGAGAGGCTCTAATAATTTCTCCTCTGAGAAAAACTTTTTGGCTGAATTATCAGCTGGAGTGAAAGAAAGAAGAGACACATCATGAAACTCAGCTGCTTTGAGTTTGTCCCTTAACTGTCTTTGAGGAAGGTGACTGAAACTTGATTGTTCTCAATCCATCTCAAAACCTCCTCTCAAGTGTAGGTTTAAAGTTAAGACTGGATCACAGTTTAAATTGGTGTTAAAAGTTTTGGTGCAACAGACTCAAATTTAATTGAGAGTAAAAACTAAACTGAGGTTTTAAACTTCTTAATCGTTCTTAATATTGGGCTACTTTAGTGCAACAAAACTTAAAGTTAAACCTCCAGTCTTAGTTACCCATTTTCCTCTAAACACATCTTATTATATTCAGGTATGTTCCCTGCGTACCTGCACTTGTAGGCCCCTTCAGAGGTGAGTTTGTTGCAGCTGCTGCAGTTTGGGGTGTAGCCAAGGGACCCATTCGAGGTGGAGGGGCCCGGCCGGGGCCCTATAGGAATGCCACCACTGGCCCCGCTGGCCTCAAGGGGCCCATCAGATGATTTGTGGGTACAACACTGACCAGAAAAGTCGCTACACATCCTTTCCACGACCTCCTTCACCACCTCGTCTTTAAACTAAGGAAGAAGAAAGAAAAGAAAATGGTTTTGATTTATGTCCAAAGAAGCTAAACACAAACTTTTATTCACAGATAACATAAATTAAATATATTTTCATTTAAACGTTACCTTCTCCATGTAAGATCTGAACCACATGGGAGGTGGTTCATCTTCTGGTTTGTTCCCCTTGGTGTCCTTCACTGTGACCTGGATCAAAACACATCAGACTTACATCAAATCTATGCTGAGTTCAATTATCTAAAAGGGCTAGTTCAGATTTTTTGAAGTGGGGCTGTTTCTGACAGGAAACTGCCGTTATGCAAGCCAAATATTGCTCTCGCCAAACAAACCAAACTCCATTGACAAAATCCGTAATTTTACTTTGCAGAAAACATGAGTTGTTGGTCCCACGCTGCCTTGATTGGTCAGTTTGTTTGTGTTATTGTGTGACTTTGGTGTTTTAAAAGGTCCTTTTAGATTCACCAAAGTCACTTAAAAACACAAACAAACTAACAAATCAAGGCAGCGGTAGACCAGAAACTTATGTTCTGCAACGTAAAGTCGCTGTTTTTGCCAATGGAGTCTGGTTGGTTTGGAGAGAGAGATATCTGGCTGGTAAAAGATTTAAGATAAACTGATTTTTAAACCAAGAACAAAATCAAATTATATGACAAGAGCCAATAAACAGTTGCTAACACTAATAAAAGTTATGTGTTCAACATCTGGATATGGAGCGTAAATTTACAGTAAAAACGGCACACGTGAGGGTGAGTAAGAAGGAAAAAGTGGAGGAAGAGGAGGAGAATCCTTACAGCTTCTCTCTCCGGGGTGACCTGTGTGCCTTTGTCAACCGTTTTGACCCTCGACGGGTAAGGCGGAGCGGGCCGCAGGTCTCCTTTCAGCTCCTTCACCTCCGTCTTCAGCGGGCCCCCGCAGGCCTGTCCCTTCATCTTGTACACGTTCATGTGCAACTGGTTCCCCTGTTTCTCTGCACTCTGGGTTTAAAAAAGCACGAAACACAGACCACAGGAACACGTGTCACATATTCCTAAAAAACACTGAAACATGTTACCATGTGTTTGCTACTTGTTTTCCTGTACAGCTGTAACTACGTGAATGCTGCCACACTGGAACAAGCACATATTTGTCATGTTACACATCCTGTCAGGCCTGAATAATGAATGACGTCCTGTCATATTATGTCGTGTAAACAGAGAGTAATCTCCATGGAATGACAAGTATTTTCCTTTATATCGTCATCAATGGAGTGAATTGTTGACTGAAGCCTACTGAAACTCTGATGTTCACTAAAATTTCCCTCTTTCTGCCTCATCTTTGACTCCGTTATCCTTCTGTAAGAACACTGACGTGTGTTTTGTGTTGTTAAATTTAATCCTGTCGTCACTATTCTACAGAAATCCAGCAGTGCTTCAGTACCTTGATGGCTTCTTCATATTCATCTGAAAGAAAACAAATCAACAATAAGTTGTTTTGACAATTTACACTTAAGAGTTGTTCTTTAAAGGGACAGTTCACGCAAAAATCCACATTTTTCCTTTTACCTGTAGTGCTGTTTATTTATCTGGAGAGTTTTGGTGTGAGTTTTGGAGTATTTTCCATTTTTTACAGGAGATTTTTTATAATGTTTCACCACATAATAAATAAGAGGACGTTTATATTAACTAAATTGTTATAATTTGTTTTCAGATTATGTCAAAACATAAGAAATAACAAATAACAACAGTTAAATATCACAGTATCTCATCTTTAGGAGAAAACTGTTAACTAAGAGAGCTGAATGAAAAACAGAATCACTTTAACTGAGAAGTAATTCGCTTTTGGAACCACTGATCTCGATGGATAAACGGCTCTACAGGTGAGAGGAAAAACATGTATTATTGATTCTGGGGTGAACTTTCCCCTTTAATCTTTATCTTGAAATTGAGATGAACAAAGTATTTTTTCTCACCTTGACTGTTTATGCAAATCTGGAATAAAGAGAGAATAAGATCAAAATGAGTTAATGAACTTGTAAAAACTCAACAGCAGATCAAAAATGTGACGGGTGGAAAATGTGGAGAAAAAAAACAGGAAGACAATCCAGACACTCCAAAATATAAATAGAAGCAACGAGGAGGAAAATATTACGAATCTGTTACTGTAGAGTCTAAATCATGTTTCCACCATCATACGTCTTCATCACAGCTTTAAACATGTGATTAAACAATATGGATATAAAAATATATCCAATGTCACAATACCAAATGTCTCAATACTGTACCAGACTGTGATGATGGTTAATTATTTTATTTTATGTCATAAAAGAGCTGCTACTGCTGCTGCATTGCTTCTGTTTTGCAATTGTACAAACAATGTTGAAGTATTAAAGACAATTCATGTCTATTTTAAAACATGCTTAGGTCATGACTGGATACTTCAATTTTAATTTATTAAAAGGAGGAAAGTTTATAAAGTTATAATGTTAAAGTTAAAATGTAAGTTATACCAACAAAAATGCTGCATATATCAGACATTTTTTGTTGGTTTTTTTAAAATATTGTAGCCAATCATATCATAACATGGACTTTTTATTAAGGTTCGGGCTGCAATGACTTGAATAGTTGGTGATTAATTTAATGGTTGAGAAGTAACCTATTAATTGACTAATCATTGCATACCTTGAGTTTTTGGTATCGTCACATCCCTATTAAACAAAAGATGTTTGTTTCAAGTAGAGCCCAACTAATATATCCAGCTTTAGCTTTATAGGCAGCATTTTATGTATATTTGATTCCTTACTTAATTCAGGTTTAAAATATACCTCTATTTTTGTCTATTTGTGTACGTTTGGTTTTTTTTTTGTTATTAAAGTTTTTTAAATTATTATACTGGTAAAGTGTTTCAGTGCCCTGATATCATAAAGTTTATAATTAACCTGTAAAACATCCTGCCTCCAATACACATCTTATACACATATAAGTGTTTCTGGGTGATCTTCGTTTAAAAAATGTGTATTTATTAATATATTATATATTCTGTATAAAGAATATGAGTCAGTATATC
>JAJHUR010085381.1:0-17312 GCA_027495735.1 Lutjanus campechanus
AGATACTGTACTCAAGGGATCATGTCTGCGCTGAGTTAATGCGCAAAGGGTTGAAACAGCGCTCGTCAGGTCCGCTGACGGCAAGGTTTCTTTTGCTAATTACTGTGATTTTAAACACAAGTTGTTGTTCACAATGTATCGTTTTTCACGGGAAAAATAAGGTGCGTCCCTGGGACGCATGGATAGTGAATTTACTGCGTCCTTTCAGATTTTAATGCGTCAGAGACGCAGGACGCGTACCTAGCAACATCACTGCATAGGCTGCATTACTTTTAGCTGAGTTTACCTAATGAACTGGTGATTTATGTGGCTTAAATATTGAACTTAAATCTTGGCTGGAAATAGTTTTCGTTTCAGCTCAGCGGTACTTGGAAGTAGAGCCAGAAAGTTTGTTTTGTAAACTGCAACCAGCAGCTCAGTCTTGTTTTTTTGTGTGTGTGTGCTGCCTCCATGGTGCGCAGTATACAGGACATTATGTCTTCAAGGTTTTGTCTGTCTGTTGGTTTGTCTGCACATTTTAGAGAAATGGAGCCTGACCGCTAAAAACAATTCTAAAATTGACACATCAGTCGATAATCTATTATATAAAATCCAAATTGACACCAGGGCAGTGAAACAGTAAAATTTCACAGGTATTTTAAAACATAAAATATGTAAATCGTGCGACTAGGGGTCTCTCTTTCAGATTAAAACAATAATGTGGTTTGATGATGTCGTAAAGTAGTGTGGAATCATGGGAGTTATTTTCTTCAGAGTTAAACAAGCACAATAACTGATGAAAATCATGTGCATGAACAAGGGAATATATTGAAGTTTAATTCATGCTACGTTTAGTCACATGCACCGACTT
The DNA here is from genome assembly GCA_027495735.1 of Lutjanus campechanus. Taxonomy (NCBI): domain Eukaryota; kingdom Metazoa; phylum Chordata; class Actinopteri; order Lutjaniformes; family Lutjanidae; genus Lutjanus; species Lutjanus campechanus. The sequence continues at coordinate 851 of JAJHUR010085381.1, forward strand.
CCGTCCTCGTTCTCTGACGTGTCCGTGTTTTCACAGGAAGTTATAGCATCTATTGGCTAGCACGGATAACGCACCATTACCTTGAATAAATGTCTCATTTCTCTGGGTGTGTCTATTGGGATAATATAAGTACACCAATCAACAGAATACATAATAATGTAGCGTTTTTAGACATACTGATGCAGAAATGTTAAATATTACAGCTTTAATACTTATGAATAACTGTAAATGAAAAAACACAAATAGACTCCATCAGGGCAACATGGTGGCAGAGCATCGTTTAGGTGCATTAATGAGCTGATGGCCGGTTATTAGCGTGAAAGCATCACTGATTTCTGCGTGAAGGCAGCTCACGTGCCTCTTGTTTATTTCACTGACATTTCCAGGCTCAAACATGTTTGCACTAAAACACGCTTAGTATTTAATCTGTACATTGTTCATGTCCTCCAGCAATGTGTAGAGCATTCCACCGCCTCTCACTGGTTTCCCACTCACACATAAGCAGATCGGGTGGAAGCACGGCCTGGCGTCGGTTGGTACATCAGGCTTAGCAGCCGGCGCTCTGGGTCCACATCATCAGGCCGGTCATTCAGCCTCTGTGGGACATATGGCAGAGGTCTCTCAATTAACACCTTCGTGAGACGACCCTTCTGTCCACATGATCAAAGCCGGGCCTCCTCCTGCTCAGATGTGTCACCCCCAGCCTCCACCTCCCTGTGATTATGACTCCCATCCCTCCCCGAGTTTGTTTAGAGAAAATGACTTCCACTCCACTGCCCCGTCTGAGCGGGTTGCACGTCAAATGTGGCCCTGCTTTTCTTGCGGCTGTACAGTTTTTGTGGAATCCCTGCTTTGGTGTTTCCTCTGTAATTTGATGCAGAGGGGGTGCTGAGTTGTAATTTTAGTTTTGGTCAAACATCTGTGCATGCTTGTGTCCCATTTGTGCTTCTTGTGCATGTTTGAGGGCTTAAAATACTGCCTTTTTGGCTTGAAAAGATTATTTTTTTCTCTTTATTCATCTGTGCTCATATCTTCTTTTTTCCCTCTGTGAGAGCTTTACCCTGAAGAAACCACTCTTACTGGTCTCAGTGTTTGATAGGGGAGGTGAAGGGAGTTGATACAGCTGTTCAGGTCTTAAAGTGTGGGATGAAGACCTACATGAGCCTCAGGGACTGCCCTGTTATTACAAGATCAAATCTACTTTGAATTGTAGATCCACTGAAACCAAACAATCAGAGCTCCCTCCCCTCCAAAAACCACACCACACTGACAACTGTTCATATTTGATGAAAGCCAAATCTGTTTTGTAAGATGTTAGATTAGATGAGTCGCCTCTGTAAGCATGAACGTGTCAAATCTGAAATAACAAGGCCAACACTGCAGATTTTAAACAGAGGACTTGTTAGATGTAATAAAAACAACAACCAAAAAAATACAAAATAAAAGTCAAGCTTCGGGGAATCCTCCTAAAAGATTTCCAGGGGCCCGGGGCAGCTGCCAGGCCAGCCCCACATTGTTTGCAAATTTGCTAGGAAGTCATTATTGGAGTGATCAAAGCTCTGGCAGAACTGCTCGAAAATCCTTTTAAATCAGGTCTTAGAGGCTTAACAGAGTTCATGATGGCCTGAGATGGATTGGGAGACGTTTGTGTTGGCTGTGTTTGGCTTTTTCATGCACTCATTGATCACAAATATATTGAATGCTGTAAGGTGTATATTATACAGAGGATTAAGTTACGGTGTGTAGTTTTGATGTAATTATCAGATACGGCTGTGATGGTATTTTCTTACTGTGGTGATAAAGCAACATATTCCCAAAGGATGGTTGTTTACCATGACTGCCCAAATAATTAAGTTTTCGGGACTTGATTGAAGGATATACTGTTATGGCGTAGCTCCGTTAAGGAATGAAAGGCAGCGAGGAAAAGCTAGCAGCGGACTGAGAGTGACAGTGAACAGAGGAAAAGATCAATCTGGCAGTAAATGTACAGGTTACAGTGTGTCAGTTAATGAACGCTGCTTCCCAAGACCAGGAAAAGTTTGAAGGGGTCAGCCCTGAAGTAAGCTGAATAGGAAAGGCTAACAACATTATCTCCAGTGCGATCATATCACTTTCAGAGGATTCGTAATCTTGTTTGTCTTGCTTTGTATAATAAATCCATAGTGATAAATTTAACACTGATGTCCTCTGTGGTTATTAACCAATTTCTCCAGGTTGAAAACAGTAGTTCTTGTTTCTGTTTCTAGTCCTTATGCTAAGCTAAGTTAGCTGGCTGCTGGCCGTTGCACCTTAATCTCCCTTTACTAGGCAGTGTCCTTTCCTGGTGCCATGTTCAGGTCAAATTTACCTTTTTTTGCCCTACTTGTGGTGAAAAACGTTGTGTCTTCATTTTAATCCACTCACTGGACACAATTTAGCTAAACTGACTGATTTCTTTTTTTTCTGCCACAGTTCCCGTTGCATTAGACAACTTTTAAGATTGTTTGATCCAATTAAAATGTTCCTTAATTATATTGTAAGTGTAATATAGTGAAATGCATTAAGAAAAGTTCACTCTAAGAACCCAACTGTCCAACTGCCCCCCCTGTGACTCTGGCTTGTTAAATTGCTCTGCAGCTCCTCTGTGTCCAAGAACAGCTTGATGAGCGGAAGCTGGTGTCGTGCTGATGATGGACTTGATAACCTCTCTTGCCTTCAAGGCCCGTAGAGCTGAAGTCTCCGTCAGCGGCATCTGCTGAGGTCAGGAACTGAGTTCATTGAAATTCTTGCAAACTTCAGCTGGTGCATCACCTACTGTGCAAAAGCTCACAAACTGTCACTTTGAACATCCTAATATTCTTGACTGACGTGTTCCCTCCCTGTGACCTGGATAGGCTTTCCTCTTGTTGAGGATCTGGTTGTTTTAACCTTATGGAGAGCTGTTGTCCTGCGTGCTTCAACTTGTATGAGATTTCTGTTTGGAGGAAAATTGTCGCGGTGAACATGAGTGAAGGTATTTCTCTGTGTAGCTGGGATTAACCCCGGATAAACCTTAAAGTGTGTTTCACAAAGATGTTTTGTTTCCTGGTATGTTAATCTCTTTCTTTCATTCGTGCCTCCTCTCAGTCACCATGTGCTCTCACATATCAGAGATGATCAGTACTTTTTATTGACTCTTGTAAAGTAATTTAGTTGTGAATTGATAGTTTTTTTTTTGTCTCAGCTGAATTTCTGTTCATTTTCTTGAGCTTCTTCTCCAACTTTTGCAAACCTGATCCCTCATTAATACATACTAACTATTTTGGACATCAGATAGATGATGTTTTTACCTGCCTTTCATGAACATTATATTGATTGCACAGTGAAAAGATGTCCTGAAGTGAAGGCACTCTGCTTGACAGGGCTTGCTGTAAATTATTGTTTTGATATTTGGGAGGGAATGGGAGGAGTGGTATAAAAAACACAGAATGTGGAGAAGCAGGAACCCCAAAACGCTCTGTCGCTCACTGTCTTACCTGTGCTTCAAGGAAAATGCAGAAGTTTTTCACTTTTCTTCAGTGGTAAAGCTAAACACAGAGCCAATATATCATCAGTAGAACCTTCTCCTAATACATTGTGCTGTAAAACAATAAATTTCATGTACATATTTTGATGACATGACGCAGACTGAACAGAAAGAAGTCTGGATGGTAGCGTGCTACTACAAGCTATGGTTGCATTATGTTAGCCTGAACACAGCAGCCTTCAGTTTTTAGCCAATGCAAATTTCATAGAACATTGTTGGCTACAGAACAATACCAGCCGTCTCAAACAAAGATAATGGTAATGTGTATTTCAGGACAAAGAGAACAAGGATTACAGTTATGTATGATATATTGGAGCTGAACGACTTTTGAATAAAGTCCAAACTCAAGCAAAACCTGTAGCTTTACGGTCAAAATAAATTATTAATAATAATCAATACTACAGTTCTGCTCAGGAGCAGCAAAAATACAACAAAATATTTTTTAAAAGTCACATCATTCTGCTGGGTTTAGGTGTTTTGTCAAATATTTTGGTGATGCTTCATCAAACATTCAATGAGACAGATAATGTGCATACGGTGCAAATTACAACAAGATATTAAATATCACTGCGGACTCATCGTTTGACTGATCTGAACACAACATCTGTGTCGACTTCGGTCTCATTTGAATAAAGACTTGTGGAGATAGATGTTATTGTTGTTATTGATTTTAAGATTCTAAGCTGTTTACGTGATAATTGCGAGATCATTAACTTGATTGTTACAGCACGATGTTCAGGTCAATGAGTGTCATTTTTACTGCCCGAGTAGTGGTTGGAATTTGCAACCCACCTGCCAATTTTGGTGAAATTTCGTCTTACAGTTTTTGCTGCACAAACACTTTAAGTGGAGAAAAATAAGAAGAAGGAGGGAAGAAGGAAAAAAGTGGGAAAGAAAGACACTTCTTGTACCACTAAATACTTTAAGCTTGAATCAAGAAGAATGAGATCAAAACCTACAAAAACTGCAGCCTGCGAAACATGTTAACATTTAGATCTGCCAGCATATATGCAGATATTTATACATGAGATATAAGCCAACATCAGCTGATTACACTAGCCACATTTGTTTTCTTACTCGTGACCTCTTTGTTACTCAGACGACCCCCACAGGAACTTGAACCAAGCACAGAAGTATGGGGTAGAGCAGAGGTTGAGCCAAGTGCTGATGTGAAAATTTGCTTTTCAAGGATTATTATGATTTGTTGTCTTGTTCACTCAGACCAGGCCAAAAGTGTACGGTGCCATTAGGTTTTCTGCCAGCTCTGTGGTTTTACTGAGTGATTTGTGCATGAACGGACCCAATTAATTGCACAGAACACCACCATTGTTGTCCAGAAACTAGGGCTGCAAATTGTAAACACTTTCCTTAATCGATCATTGGTAACATTAACAATCAACTAATTGATTAATTGTTATTATAAAAACATATCAAACAATACCAAATGTGTTTTTTTTTCACCCTCAATCAACGCTTCATATCCACAGCAACTTATTGCATATTCTCTGACAGCATTGCAAAGCCTATGAAACGTATAAAATGTAAGTAAGTCTACATATTAAACACATACTAGAATATCAGATAACATGCGGCGTGAGCTCATAAAAAAGTTGACGTTATTCAGTTGCTTTCACCGTCATCATGAAACTGTCAAAAAGCTGCATTGTGCACAAAGTGAGAATCGTGAGCGAGTTGATGTTGAAGATATCATTCAGAGTATCATCCCATAACCACCACAGTATGTGCAGCTTCCTCTGTCTACATACACTGAGCGTCCGCGGTGGGTTTGAGTTGCCGCAGGAATGATAGAGGTCTGCTTGTATTTATAAATCTTCAGTGGCTGCCTCTGCCAGAAAGAAGTGTCAGTTTGTAGCAGCAGTGGCTCGCCCACGGCTTGTCATTATCCCCTCAGAACCACTTGTGAATGAAAAGGAAGTCGTCTGAAAAAGGGAGGAGTGAGAAATACCGCCCGTTTCTTGTACGTTAAGCAGGACAAGGCAGGTGCAAAGGGAATTCGGCGCTCAATTGATACTGTGATAATCCCTCAGCTATGCAGGCATGCACAGACTTTGCCTGTCAAGTTGAAGCATTTCACAAGAAGGCAGTCTGATACAGTTTAGCTTATGAGCAGAGCTAACAACCTGTAAACAAGTGGCATGCCAGCCTTGTTTACTAAAAAAGCCATATGCTGTTTTTTTGCTTCCCTGTTTAGTTTTACTTGGTAAAACTTGTGATGAGTGGCAGTTTATACATAGCAAGATATAACCAAAACTTTCAAAACGGTCTTCTTTAACCTGTCGATGACGCCTTCAGTGAAAATACTAGAGATGTAATAGACAATTAAAAATCAACTGCAGAGTCCAGATTTCTCTGGAAAGATGCACTTTTGCTGCTGTTCAGTTGAAAATTTCACTGTTTGATTAGTCGCCTTCAGTGGGTGCGAGTGTGTACTCCACTTAAAACCTCTCTTTTAAGTATGCTCAGCCTCTGTGGGCTTAAAATATGGCTTTGAAAAGTGTGTAATTTGCCTCTTCACAGAACACACCAGCTGTGGGCAGCATGGATTTGGATCTGATACAGAGGATACCTGCAATTTTTGTCCAGCCATGTCAATCCTGCAAGCAGAAACGTGCTTTTGATTAATTTATTTTGTAGTTTATGCATTTGTTCCTGTTTATGTCACTCAAAGAGTTATTTCTTTTATTGACAAAACACCAGACTCGGTGTTAAGTATGTTGTGATCTCTGTGCAGGCATGGTGGTACTAAACCTGACATGCTCACTGCAACAACAAGCCTCCAGGGAGTCACTGTGCGTGGCTGTCATGTACATAACGTAACTCCCCTAAACAAAGAATTGTAATTTTTAAATGTATGCAAACAAGATTTGTGTTAATTAGTCAGATTAATGCTAAGATCAACAAACACTCTCTAGCTGACTCTAGCTCCTCTCTTAACACACAGACGAGGTTGTTATCGTCATTACGAAGTCTTAGAAAGAAAGCAGATACAGACGAGTGTTAATGGTGTTTTAATAATCAAGTAAAATTTATTTATAAATCCAAATATCACAAATCACAATTTGCCTCACAGGGTTTTACAGTCTGTCAATATAGACCAGAAAAGAGCATTCCATTATTTGAGACAATTTTGATACTTAATCTTTTTAAGTGATTTTTTTTAAACCACAAACTGAGCAAACTGAAGACTTCACCTCAGGCTTTTGCAACATGTGATTGTGGGGCTGCACAATTAATCAGAGTGTACTATCCAAAGCTGCAATTTTATGATGAAGGACCAAATGTGTGACCAAACAGCATTAAAATGAAGAAAAGTTAAAAAAAAAAAATAAAAAAAAATGATACAGATGTCAGTAAATTTTATATCACGATTTTTTCCTTTTCAGTGAAAAATTAAAATTGTGATGTAAAAATGATCATTCTCACTTGTTGTGAATCATACTACAGTCTTATCATACTGTTTTCCTACCATGAAGAAGGCCAGCACCAGAATCTCTTCCATCGATTGTAAATCAAACTGCAGTGGAGCTTTGGGAGCGGGCTGATTCATCCTCAGAGGACACATTTTGGGTGGAGTATCACTTTAATGAGAGCTAAGACAAACTTATACTTGTGCAGTTTTTTACCCAAAGGCTATTGGAAACGCCCCAAATTTCTCCACACTTCCATTATCCTCTGCACCACCGACATAAAGAGCTGCTGAATTTGTCTCCTGCCAGGGATGCCACTGTTTACGGCTGAGAGAACCCCAGAGCCTCGGCCCGCTGGTCACCAGCCTGCTCATATTACACAGCCTCCCTCGCTGGCTGGTATTGTCAGGTTTCAATGTGTGTGTGTTTGGTGTCTGAGCGGCTGTGTTGTGATTGGCTCGTGCTCTGCCGTGTGAGACAGCGCCGGGTGACGTCTCCATGTTAATCCCTCATTTCTCGCTGGGATGTTCCCTCTCTGGTTGTACTGGGAGCTGTGTGTGAGTTGCAGCTGAGGGAAATGCATTCACAAAAGAGTAACTTTGAGACTTCTGAGACCTGCGGAAGGTGAGCGCAAACTCTGTTTTGAAATTCGTGAGACGAGTTTACAGGTGCTAGTACAACTGCCGCATTGTTTTCTGAAGATTTCTTCATTTTTTGAGCTGCATATTTGGATTCATATTACCTGCCGATGCCAGCGCGTTTTTGTGTTATTCATAGTTTGCATGCAAAGTGCCAGTGAATGCAACACTGAACTCCTATCTTCATGCAAAAGACAGCTCAGTCTTCCAGAGAAAATGTACTTACTGCACATGCACATGAAGAGACGTGTTGTAAATAATGTGCCTTTGTTTCTTTTTTCATAAGGAGAGCTGCACCTAAACGACGAATAATTATCAATTAATCTTGTTAATCATTTTTTCAATTGATTAGTTGTTTGGTCCATAAAATCTTTGATCAATGTTTCCCACAGCCCAAGGTGGCATCCTCAAATGATTTCTTTTATCAACAATCCAAAGATAGTCAGTATATGGTCATTAATTCATACAGTTATTCACTGTGGACATTTTTGCACAGTTTTAAAATGTTATTCGTGCTGGCTTGTGAAATTGAATGACATCAGACTTTGGTGTTAATATTGATTTGATCCTGATGAGCCGACACACAGTTGATATCTGCGAGATGGTGTGAACTGGTTCCAGTTTAGTCAGGGTTTTGGGGGTGAGGGATGTCTGTTGTGTCTACAGCTGCTGCACACATTCCCTGTGAGGATCCAGTCCGTCTGACCCTCGACGCTGGTTTGAGCTTAAACTTTTTTGGCTTGTATGTGCAGCTGTTTAAAAAAATTAATCTGTTGAAGCCTTTTTAACAAAGACACGAGTTGGTATTACTATTGTAGTGAGGGTACTTTCACACCTTACCTGTCAATTGTGGTTCAAACAAACTCTGGTGCTTTTGCCTCAGTGTGTTTAGGCTGGTGTGTCAGTTGAGCTCTGGTTCTTAAGGAACCGCTGGACCGAGATCATTCACCTTTTCAGGTGATCTGTGTCTGTTCCAGAGCAGATTGTGATGCTGTTTGTTTGTGGTTTGAAAGCAAAATGTACCAATCACGGGATTTTGTGATAGTAGATATGTGATTTTAGCAGAGAGTTCAAAAGCTAAACTACTGTTATTAACCCTGCCATAATATTATGGTACAAGACGCCTCTTTTTTTAAAATCTTGTTTCTACCCGTCATTATCCATAACATGTGGTTGAGCCGTAATTTGGACTAAAAATACTTTCTGCTTTATTTCTGTGACACCAGAGAACATAAGCAAACATGAGACACAATGCAATCCTGCATAATCTGCTGTCAGTCACCAGAATTTGATTTCACTACGAGGGTCCATGTACAGATGATGATGATGATGATGCAGCAAAACTATGAAGTAGCTCCTGTCAGTCCATATGAATTTATGTTTACTTCTCTGGATTTGCTTGTAAAATGTTGGAATAGACCAGAAGTAAAAAGGCAATGATCTATTTTTTTCACCCTTTTCTAACATTTTAAAACAAACTTTCAATCGAGAAAATAATCGACTATTAAAATTATCATTAGTTGCAGCCCTACATTTTTTAGACTTTACATTTATTTATTTTACAAATAAAGGTTTGAGACAGTTTTTTCTTTAAAGTAAATATCTGACTTCCTCTTGTCATGGGACAAACCCACAGGAAAACAGTACAGTCAGGTGAAGAGAACAATTCTCTGAACTGGTCCTCAAACCAGAAGCAAAGCTGTTTTTTTTCCAGTCAGAGGTCTTTCATAAAACCTGTCTGCGGCCACATGCCTTTGATTCTGTGTATAAACGTCTTCCTGAAGAAGGCTGGGCGTTTCTCAGTAAACTGTTAAACTGCAGCAGCAAATTATTTCCTCTTGTGGTCACTGGAGCTTTGTTTACAGTGGAGATGGACTCCCTGGTGATACAAGTGATCTTATCTGCTGCGGTTGAAGCTCCTGTGCACATGAAGGCCTGCTGTCAGCACGCCACATGGAGAGCGCTTTAATATGAGGCTGCATCTGCAGGAGGCCGTATTTCAGCATCCCACGTTAATTACAGAGAGAAAATACACATGTGATCTGTAATCAACACGTAGATGATTGAGTGAATGTGTAATGATTTGCTGTTTGATCGTGATCACAGTTTTTGTTGATACTTTTCATGTGTTAACGTTACTTTTGATTTATGAAAATTTGCTGTTGGCGGTACAGTGAAGGAACACTGTTTGGCTGTGTGACTTCAGTCCTCATCACCGTGCTGTGGTGAAGTCACAATGGCCCTGCACCCTCTCAGGTTTCAGTTTCCACAAAGTGAGGGGCAGATCACCATGGCAACACCGTCCACAGGTCCTCTGACCTACCCCGTGTTCTGAGGAGGGGCGAGCACAGGCCAAAACAAATTATCACAATTTTTTTTGTTTTGTTTTACAAAACATACATACTATATATGCATATACTGTGCAGAAGCATCATCTTCATGTGTATAAATTACTTTATTACATCATCTAGTCATTAATTATTCTTTTGCACCACTGGTAATTGTTTACAACTACTAACTAGACTAACAATATCGTTACCTTTTTATTTGAAAACCAAAACTCAGTAGCAAGTTTAAACATAATTTGTTCACCCTCACTCAAATTTTCCTCTTTTCTCAGGGAAAATTTGTTACCTTTGGAGTGTGGACAGGTTGAAACTTGGCTTCTGTCACCCTAACATCACCAACCGTCTCTAATAAACGGACAGTCCCTGGCCAGAAGGTGCTGTTCATGAACAAATATTGACTCGAGTGGTGACCTGTGCTCCGCTATTATTTCAGCAGCGCTGGAGGGCAAGAACAATTGGCATGTGCTGGTGGAGACGTTTGGTGGCAGATGTCACTGAAAAAAGCAAAAACAACTAGACAAGAGAGGAAGAGAACGGAGCTGTATCAACATTGAACAACTGATAAACTAGTACCATCAAACACGAGTCTGTGGTCAAAACCAGGCAGGAGAACATTATGCAGCCATGCCCTGTTTTTTTGTGTAGAATATTTTTCAAATATGAGCTCTTTGGAAAAGTGATCCCCATCACTCTGCACCTCCATAAATCCATCATGCAGGATTTCTATTTTCAGACCTGTCAGCTGGAGACACCACCACATACACGTTATTTGAGTAGAAACTGTTGTTTTTTTGTTGTTTTTTAGAGTTGATTTTGTATTTCTGTACAATTAGAGCAACTTTTACTAGTTTTTTTTCACTACTACTCTTTTTCTTAAAATAGATTTTATAAAACTGGTATTGAAAAATGTACCATTCAGGTTCTGGTGATGAAGTCAAGGTATCTGTGTTGGAAATTTCTGGAGTATACCCAGCCCTACTCGTGTTTAACAACTCCAATGATAAACCGAGTTATTAAAAAGAGCAAGTGCCAGCTTTAATTTGAATAAACAAAAGAGACTGACTTCCTACAGCCTGTTACACCAGTTTGGTGATAAAAATATCTCAGTGGCACACAGCCATCTTTTGAGGATAGTGTGTGATCCATTCAGGAACTATTATTGTCGTGCATGACACCTGATGAAATGATTATAACACGATCAAAGAGGTGCTCATGACTGCTGGGATAAGTACCCATCTACAGGTTTATACTGTCACACTTTTTAAACAGTCAGCAGACAGGAGATTAGTGAGACTTTCCTGGAAATTAAGGCACCTTCTCTCAATAAAAGGTGCCTATCAAACAATGACAAGAGATATAATACATGCACCAATAAATATAATACAGCACAAGCCAATTTATGTGACTGCTTTGATAAAACATTTACAACAGTTTTATGTCAACAAAGCAGTATCCTGATGAGTAATAGTCCCTCACAACAAAGCAGAGTGTTATTGATAAGATATCACTTCACATGTTTATAATGCAGTATGCAATAATAAAACGCCACAACCAAACACGGAAAATCAAAACTTCACATCATCTCATACATTAAGCATTACATTCACTGTCTGCTATTTTATTCTATAATCTGCCCCATCGAAATCTACCCCAAAGGAACAAAAATGCAGTGTCCAAAATGATGGATTTTACATTACTTTTTGCTAAAAAATCTTACATTGTGATGGTTTGTCCTCGTCTACACCGCTAGTGTGGCTAAAGAATGCAATCCTATGTCCGTGTCTACACTGTGCACTCAGAAGTGTATTAACAGTGCAAATAAGTAATCACAGTATTACACAGTGATAACAAAACAGACTGTGTAAAAATATGCCGTGTTACTTTGGTGTTTTCAAAGGATATTCACCAAAGTCACACAATAAGACAAAGTCATACAATAACACAAACTAACAGATTGAGGCAGCTGTAGACCAGCAGCTTTGGTTGGTTTGGGCAGAGAGCGATATTTGGCTCACATAATGACGGTGTCCACTCAGAAAAGGCTGTCTGACAGACAATGAAAGTAGTGAAAATACTCTGAATGCAGTGTCCAAGTCCACAGCTTACAACCCAACTTCAGATCATTTGAAATCACTTGTGTATTTATTTTGTGAAATGAAAGCTTAACTCTGTGCCAAGTGAGTGCTCAAAAGAGAGCTAATACACAGTCAGTGTTTTCTAATGAAGGCACATTACTAAACGATATCTAAGCACATTCTTACATTATAACAGATAGAGTATATTTCGTTGTTAGATTGCGGGAGTCTGGTGCTCTGAGGATGTTTGGTCTCTGTTTAGAGCTGTCAGTACAAGCTTGAAAAAACATTTCAGGCTAACAAAACATTAGCGCGTTTTTATGAGTGATAAAAGCTATGCTGAATAATTTTGACAGCACTGAAAGAATTGTTTTTCTTTTGCCCCCCTCTCCTCCCCTCCCTCCGCTGAATCATTCCCGAAGGTGACAGTGAAAATTCCCAGAATACCTTGGGAGTTAATCTCTTTGTTCGCCGGGAGGATCCCCACTTCCACCAAAACAGAGGGCGGCCATAATGCCACAGTGTTTCCAGTGGAATGTAACCGCTATTGTCGACCAGGATGACTCCCACTGGGAAGACACCCCCCCTCCTCACCCCCTCACCCCCGTCACTGCCAACACAATACAATGTGTTGCATTCTACCTATGAAGGCATGCTACTGTTTTCGTAGCCTGTGACCCCGTGACCGCGAGCCGAGGCCAAGATAATGAAAAGGATGACACGGAAGTCATTAGTTAGACCCACAGTTGGTACAGCTTCCTCTGGTCTGCGACGGCTGGGAATCCTCATGTTTATTATTTCAACACAGAACTCGGCCTAAACGTACTGGAGCGAGTATTTAGTAGATTTAGAAGTGAAAATATAAGAAGAGATGATGTGTTCATGTTAACAAATGTCCATTACTTACTCTACTTCTACTGTAATCCCCTTTAGTACATCATTTCATATAAACAAAAAAATGTACACTGAAGGTATGAAAGTTTTTATATCTCGGACTGCAACTAACAATTATTTTCATTATTAATTAATCTGCTGAATTCATATTTATCAATTTCTCAGTGCAGGTGATGTTTGTTTTGTCCAACTAGCAGTCCAAAACCTTCAATTAAATTCCATATATGACAAGAAAAACAGCAAATAACATTGGAGAAACTGGAACCAGAAAATAATGATTAATTGTGCAGATCATTTTTGAAAAAAATCAACTAATAATTTAATCGATTTGTTAATGGAAGTATTTTAATTATGGATCAAGTATGTAGCCTCATTAAGCACCCAATGCAAGAACCCCAGCTGCTTTGTTTTGTTTTTGTTCCAACAATTCAAAACCCAAAGCAATTGATTTTCAGTTGATCAGCTAATTGGTTAATTGACTAATTGTTTCAGCAGTGCTGATGTACACTCACATTGCAGTTTGTCACCTGGCTAAAACTAATGCAATCTAATAAAACAGCTCTGCAGTAAGTTTAACCTTCATGATCGTATGTGTAGTTCTTGTTGAAAATGTTTTAAAGAGCTGTTGATTCAACTTAATTATCATTCTGGAGGATGTAGTTTATGTATTAAATTCTACAGAGAGGTGTTACTTAGTCTTTTTGATATTAATGTGGTGGAAAAACAAAAATAATGTATGTTTTTCAGTCTTATTTCTTTCTCTCTCCTCGTACTGTGACATTTTACATGAAATTCTCAAAGAATAAGAGTAATAAGGAGAAATCATATAAACTCCGGAGTAGCCCGGCCGCTCTCTGAGCCAAACGCCCATTTGCTGTTTTAACGACTTCCTGAAGCTGTTTGTAGTTTACTGTATGAGGACGGGGAGTCTCTTTGTTGTCGTTCTTGGAGAATGGAAACTGCCCAAGTGTCTGTCGGGCTGTCGGTGTTGAAGGGCACACCTCTCAGAGACTGTGTGAGCGTGAGGTTTGTGTTTGATGCAGTGTTTTTCCATGTGTACGTGCAAGGCTGGGTTTTATACCTTTTTGTATGGACTGAAAGGTGCCAGTAGCATGGAATATTTCAAACTTAGCAAAGCTGGAAGAAGAAGGTCTGATTTGTAATGTTGCACCAGGTTTAAATGTACATTTTACATTATATTTAACCTTTCACAGTTATGCTACATAAAAAAGTTGGTTTCCATATGTTTATATTTCTCAAAGTAAGGAATAAAAAACTCTTGGTTCCTATCTGCACTTGTATTGATTAAAAAAAGTAAAACTAGAGCTGTACCAAATGATTATTTTAAACAAGGGATTTATCTAACAATTTTTTGCCATTTCTTTCGTTAAAGTAAACAGAAAATATAAAGCCAAATGACCCTCTCGCTGCGACTGCTGCTTGACAAAGCGCTCCGGTACTTTCACTTCCAGTACTCGTGCAGAGCAGTTGTACAACTGCGATAAGCTGTTTCCATTCTGCGGAGTTTAAAGAGCAGCATACGATTGCGTCTCTTGTCTAAAATACTCCCAAACTATAGATGATTATGGCAAGGTTTGTTAGCTGCAGCTTGTCCTCTGGGTTAATCCATGCCTTTACACAAATCAACGTTTTTCCGATGTTGATTACATTTTTGTCTTTGATTTTTGTCTTCTTAAGAGGGGTTCCAGCACTAGACAGGTCAGCAGTTTTGCTCATATTTTGTTTTAATCTAGAGAGATAATGAGGCTTTTTTTTTAGGCGTGTTTGTTTATCTTCCGTGGGTCATGGTGTGTTGGCTGATTTTGGCGTGTCACCAGCTCTATCCGCTCTTCTCTGTCTTTGTTCTAATATTTCCTCGTTACTTCACCCACGGGGCATAAAATTAGACTTTCAAATTTGGGACTAAATTGGCGTGTGGACTTCTTTGAATGCTGTCAATGAGAAAGCCCTGGTCTGCTAACAGGGACAGAAGAAGAGAAGAGTTTTCTCTTTGGAAGAGGTTTGTGCCTCATCGCTACTGTCACCCCCTCCTCCCCCAAAAAAGGACTCCTTCCCCACACTCACCTTTTTTATCTCCCCTTTCCCAGTGGAACAAATCATTTAGCTGCCACCCTAATGGGATTAGTCCTCACTCTCTGCCTCCCTCCCTCCCTTCCTTCCTCTCTTGTCTTCTTTCTTTTCTTTCACGAGTCCATCCTTGAGTTCGTCTCTTTTGGGGCGCTGCCTCTGGAAAAACACAAGTGGTTCATCTCAATGAAAAGCTTTGGAGAGGGAAAATTGTGAATTAATGAGCACTAAACGGAGGATTTTAGAGCTTCGGTCACCTTATTTGGCCTCTTTCTGTTTGCTGAGTTTGTTACTGATATTTTGGTTAGTGTGATCTCATGGATAAGGTGACCTTTATCTGCGCTTAATGCAACATAAACTCCAAATAAACTCTTTGATGCCGCAGTTTGGTCGCTTTATCTTTACAAGGCGTTCCAGCGACTGAGCGGGGATAGCAGCGAGTGCCCCAGATTAGCATGCTTGATATTCCTGATGACAAATGACATTGAAGCCCGTTAATCAGGCCTAACCACTGATGTCACCACATTAAGCAGTACGGTCCTGACGTTGCCACGATAAACAATGAGGCCAGCTGAGAGCACGCTGAGAGGATCACAAAAGCCAGCCAGGCTCAGGGCCAGCTGGGTACGAGGTGTTCAACAGATGGACATGAATATATTTTACATTGCATTTAAATTAGATGTTTTTCTACTGAGTTTTTCTTTTACCGGACACCCTGTGATAAAAGCAGCAGCAGCAGCAAAAACAAAGGATAAAGGCCCAGTTATACCTGAAAGAGGCTCAATAAAATTCATCTGAGGGTCTTTGCGAAAAAAGCTTTGTGATGAACTAGGCTTTTAGGAGGGCCTGTGGCTGAAAAGTGTCAGCTATGACATTTTAAATGAAATCTGAAGCTCTGCAGGCTCTGAGTACCCAATTAGAGCTCACATTTAAGGCCTTTTTTTTTGATGCGTCAACTAATTTTGGGGTTAGTTGGTGAACTACTGTATTAGGCGAGCTCACAGCTAACTCACGAGTAAGCCACAAACATGCTAACACGCCATTTAGTAGGGCTGTCCCGAATACTTTCCTCAAACTTCATTATTTACTTGTATACTTTGCTGTTACTGAAATTATTAGTCTAATGAGAGACCAACCCCACCTCCAAAGTGTCAAAAGTCAACGGGATGAGGAAGCGAGTGATGATAGCTCATCTCAACCATGTGCTCATGGCACCACGTTCGTGGACATGGGGCAGAAATGCTCCTTCGTGAGGATGCTTTTCGGTTTGCAGATATTGTTCTGTGCACTTGTATCACGTGCAAGCACCTGGTTTTTATGTCTGTGGTTTTGGAGACCAGCTTAACACCATTTTGAGCTCCATTTTTTGCTCTTTATCAGTGTTTTAGCCTCTTGTTTGATTGCAGCCTCTCTTCCAAAAAATTCCCGGTAAAACCCCAAAGCAATT
>JAJHUR010085383.1:0-34000 GCA_027495735.1 Lutjanus campechanus
CATTTTAGCTTAAAAATTAATGCAAATGAATGTCTTGCTAATTGTCTATACAGTTATAATAATTCAACTTTTCTGAGTTGCCCCCTGTGACAGATTATCCATCTAAAGCACATTTCAAGTCTCTGCAAGTTGATTTTCATTCTGTCCTGGAATGCGCCGACAGAAATGTCCGCCTGGAAGGAAGGAAATAGATCTGAAAACATCATAATTGGAAAATTGTCGACAACAGTATAGAGATTAGGTGATTTGTAGTTAATGGGCTGCAACATGCAAAAGTAAAAATGTGGCTATTTGATATGTGCCTCAATTCTCCCTCTGGTATGTTTTGAGCAGCTGGGATTTGAGATTTGAGCTGAAATGTTGACTTTCTCCTCTCCTTATGTGTCTCTTTACACTGATGCTAACCTTTTAAGACATCTTTAGAGCTAAACTGAAAGCCTACCTTTTGGACAGTAAGTAAATGCAACACTGCTGCTAACTCAAGCACCCTTTGCAGACTGCTGGTGTTCACTTTGTGAAAGCTTCCCCTAAATCCTCAGTTGTCCTTGAAGCTAAACGAAAGCCTCCTCTCTGCACAGAAGTAAAGTCACTGCTCACTATCACTGTGGTCACTCCTCCCCTGTCTTCACTCTCTGCATGCCACAGGTGGATGAAAAAGTTCAGTCGTCTTTTACAACAGCTGGAAGAATGTAACACAAACCCTCTATTAAATTATCGCTCTCCCTTAAGTGTACTCCAGCTTCACTTATGTGCACTAACTTGACTCCATTTTCCTTTTTTTTTCTGCCTCCATTTGTCTCCCTCCTGTCTTCTGCCTCCTCTCAAATGTTAGTGGGAGACAGTGGCGGAGATGGCTGATAAATCAATAGCTATTACGCTGCCGGTCTTGTCATTTCTCTCTCGTGTCTCATCCTCCTTCATTTTCATCCTACAGCAGCTGCTCAGGGACCTCTCTTTCTCTCTCTTTTTCCGGCCCTCCTGTCTGCAGCTTTTACTTCCCACTCTTTCCTTCTTTCTGCAGCCGCACCAGCGTTGTAATAAATAAGTCGAACTCAGGGACAGACAATAATCTTTCCTTGATTAAACAGTGGTGAAGCCCTGAGCGCAGAGCGGCTATAACACTCAATTACACTGCGTCCAAATGGATTCAGGTGATTTTATGATGCCTGACAAGCTATTTGGTCTCCACATTGGTTTCACAGCTCTAGATATTGGGCTTTGGAAATTAATCCCTGCGGATTGAAGGTGTTTCCTCAAAATATGGAAGATTTAAAATGCAAACATATAAACAAACTAAAGAAAGAAACAGTGGGAGAGAAAATGAAAAGATGCTGTTGCTGCTCGTCTCCATGTGTCTCCCCCTCGCCCTTCCCAGTGATGATATCGTCCTTTGATGATGTGTCACTGTGGACAGCTCAACAGAAACAAAATAAAACTCACTAAAACTAAGTTGTCTCGTCTTTCCTCTGCTCCAACAATCACCTGCTCTAGTTTGGTTAAAAATGGCTGCTTCTTTGATGTCCAACCCCGCCTTCTCATTATATTTACACATCTAACATGGGAAATTAAGGATTTATTTCAACCAAACCCGAGTTGGTGATTGCTGTAACAGTGGAGAGACAAGCCAAGACATTTTTGATGTATTTAATAAAATTTTTTGTGAGCCTTTTACAATGATAAAGTTACTAGGGAGTGAGTTTGGCGAGAGATAAATTGGTTAAATTGGTTTACCTGGTTTCATATAACTTTATTCTTTATGTGGGCATTTTAAATCTTCCATACAAAGGGGTTCAAAAACCATACATTCAAAATTCTAAGTTTACCTTTTCCTGTCATCCAACACATGGCTTTCAGCATAACATTCTCACCCATAAATCCCATCTAAGTGCAGTAACACCAGGGGCAGGGTGTGTTGAAAACTCCCTCCTTCCTCTGCGTCCATGAATTATTCCATTCATGCACGATCCCTGCCCCACATTAATAATTCACCAGCTCTGCCTTCTTCTTTTAACCTGCATTAACATCAGCCAGGGTTCATCAGCAGCCTCCTAGCCTAATTCCAAAAATGCAAACTTTTGAAGTTGCCCGAGACACTTTAATTGGACGCCGCGTGCCTCCTGAAGGCACCAAGTGGCAGAGTAAAGGGAATGTTTGAATATCAATCACCATATGTGGGTGAGCAGCCGTGTGTTTTAGATTTTCCAATGATCACACTGCTCGGAACAATTAAAAATTACGACTTTGTGTGGCTAACCACATCAGCTCCCGGGGTTTTAATATTGCTGGCAATAAAAGGAAATGGACCGAGGTTTATGTGCTTAATAATCTACCCCTCCACTCTAAAAGCGCATTGCACTTTATGTCGTCATACTTGTACCTCTACCTTCATCTCGAGGGCTGTGACCGTCACTTTACCTGTGAGATTAAGCGACAAACACACACATACAGTAACTATTCCTGTCTTGTCTCTTTGTCACGACAGGTCCGGGGAACAACGCAGCAGCAGGACTGGCCCACTCCCAGTCCAGAGCCATGATCGCAGCTGCCGCCCGGCGCAGAGACACCAGCCACAATGAGCTGTACTACGAGGAGGCAGAGCATGAGAGGCGTGTCCGCAAGCGAAGAGCGCGGTAATTAATGCAATAACTCTGAAACTGTTTCAAGCATTCATGGAGGAATATTTTAAAGAGTCTAATGGCAGCGTTTCCTGTGGTTTGATTGGACAGGGACGAGTATTTACCCACGAGCACTGAGCTGGCTCACATCTCAACAAGCAACACAGACAGAAACCATAACAAATACTTTTAAAAAGTTGCATCGTTAGTGGCAGAGCCTTTCGATAAAGTTTAGATTAATTGTTCAGCCCTGCTTAATGCTACATTTTGGCCAGCGGCACAGCTCCACAAGCAGGAGAACTCAGATTTCCTGGTCAATAGAGCATGCACTGAGGAATTTATTGCTTCAATTGACTTTATTTACCATCGACAGTGACTGGACAGCCATATAAAAGTCGTGCATTTTCTCTCTAAAGCAGCTACAATCAATATTTACTCATTAGTCATGCAAAGTGTATCACTGTATCACTAATCCAAGCTGGCTTGATCTTTATTGTGAGCTGTTATTATAACGTAGACAGACTGTTAAACTATCTGTACTCCATAAGCAGTTTGTTCTAGCCTCGTCTTTTTATATAAAAGCACAATTTCTGACCACACAAGTGTTTCATTTGGAATAAAAGAGACATTTTGTTGAAGAACAAATCCCTTTTCTTTGAAAGATGGATTCAGAATCAAACTCTTCCGCTGAGTCAGTTGTTTAACGAGGAGGGGCTGTTGTTCTCTTACAGAGAATTCTTATCTGCATACAGGCCATTTGCACCTCAGTGATTTTTAGGAATGTAGTTAGCCCTGCACCCAGATTCGCATCTTTCTCCAACCCAGCTGACTCCCCAGTAGGAAAGATTTTTCTCATGGCAAAATAATAATGTCACCATATGCGCCCTTGTTCACAGAGATGTTGTCTCTATTCCATGTCACAGCATTTTGAAATCAGTTTGTAAATTATTTATATAGGAAGAAGATCTGGATGCTTTTGTGAACAGGGTTAAGGAGGTGTCCTTCAAAATTATTCATTAATATTAACCTGCCAATCATGACGCAGAAATTAAAGAGACATAAACACAAACTGTTCTCTCTGTGATGAATTTCCAGAAACAGTTTTACACCTATTTTGGCACTGATCTCACACCAAGAGATTCTGGCAAGACCTTTGCCGAGCTGCCATTGATCGTATTTTTAAAGATTTTATATTATTATGGGCAAATGTGGTGTTAAAAACCCAGGAAAAGAAGCCAAATGTGTTTTTACAATAAATCTGATAGTCATATTGGCCAAATGTTTCAATCATAAATGTAAATTTAGCAATTTAAACTTATTTTGTTGCTTCCCTGAAGGATGTTGGAGCAGCATGTGTGAATAAAGAAAAATCCTAAAAAGAAAACTCACCTGATCTTTGTTTGCTGTGTTCCCTGTCAGACTGGTGGTGGCAGTAGAGGAGGCGTTCACACATATCAAGCGGATGCAGGAGGAGGAGCAGAAGAAGGCTCCGGGGGACGTGATGGACCCACGAGAGGCGGCGCAGGCCATCTTCCCATCCATGGCTCGCGCCCTGCAGAAGTACCTGAGGACCACCAAGCAGCAGCACTGCCACAGCATGGAGAGCATCCAGCAGCACCTGGCCTTCTGCATCACCAACAACATGACGCCCAAGGTCAGAGCAAGGGCATTAATGCATGACATGAAAAATTTTAATACTATCTGAGGTGACATATTCTCATTCTTCCACCCAGGCGTTCCTGGAGAGCTACCTGACCCCGGGCCCCACCCTGCAGTACAGCCGGGACCACTGGTTGTCCCGTCAGTGGACGCTGATCAGCGAGGCGTCGGTCACCAGCGGCCTGAAAGACGGCACCATCTTCCTGCTCAAGTGTGTGGACTTCAGCCTGGTGGTGACGTCAAAGAAGATCCCTTACATCCAGATGTCAGAGGAATACATCGACCCCAAGTCACACAAGTTTGTCCTGCGGCTACAGTCCGAAACCTCCGTGTAGGACTCCTCCAAACGTTTTGTTTTTTTTGTATTCCTCACCCTGTTTCGTTGCTCTCAAATGTTTTCATTTTGGGTTTGCAGTTTTTACTTTTTTGGAATTTTTATATATTATATATGAATCTATATATTACACACATGTTTGAATATATTGATCTTTTTATGTTTAATTTGGATGAAAACAAAAGACAGGAATGAGGCAGGATTACGCTCGAACGCGGTTGCGTATGTGTGTGAGTGTGTGTGTGTACGTGTGAGTGTGTATGTGTGCATGCATGCGTGTCATTTTGTGTCAACGCAATCACTTGTTCCTTTTCTGTTTGAGATGCTGTGGCCAAACAAGATGGGAACATTTCCGACATCCCCACAGGGACGTTGTTGTCTCGGTCACTCCTTTATTTCCGCGGGACAGATGGACAGACATAAACCACTAGGGACTGCGATGGTGTGACTTCGATTTGGATGTTTGAAGCTTGATGGAAACGTGACAAATATCCTGCCTGTGACGCTGTCTGCAACATTTTAAAGTATTCTTGTGGACGTCGTCAAATCAGGAATTAAAAGGATTCTTTCTCTCAAACACCAAATTAAAAGCATTTGACAAAAAGATTAGACTGTTTGTCAGACATTGCATTAAATGCACATTTATGTAAGTTTATAAATTAAAAGAATATGCCTGAAAATGGATAGAACACAAGGATGTTGGACTGTTTTTCTCGTCACTACACCAGGACGCCTGTGGAGCTCTGGACAGACGCTTTTCTTGACAGTTGAGATGTCAAAACTCCAGCCCGAGGCGTACAGTAGCACCCCTGAGTGCTAATTCTTACAGCAAAAGTCGAGCGCTTTGAGCTGTTTTGGTGCACGATTATTCTTCTCCAGGTGCATTGGAGCAAAATATTTCCACTCCAGTTGGGAACAACACACACATGCCATGTTAAACACAGGATGAAGCGGATCATGAAAGAGACGCTCAGAGGTGGATACATGCCCACAAACATTTGCCCTGCCTCATCGGTTCAGTAACCTTCTCAGGGCTTTCATGTCTGCCGCATCTGTCTGACATGATGGAAAGGGAAGGCAGCGAGGAGGAGAGACAGAGGAGAGACAGCCACGATGTCAGGAATAAAAAGTACTACTGATTACAGAATTACCCCTCTGTGGGTTACAAAGCAGAACCTGCAGCCACATTTTCTACATCACTAATTCTATCAGTACAACAGTCACGTTACACTCACCTCTCTGCTGCCGAGTCTCTATTTTAACAGATGTTTTAATTCTCAAATTATTTCCAGTCATTTTCCTCTTTGCTGTATGCCTGATTAATGCTAAGCAACTGCCAAGAAAACGCAACACTTCCTGTTGTTTTTCACATTTAAAGCCTTGTGATAAAGGAGAGGCTGCAAGACTTTTTCATTAATTGTTCATTTTTTGCCAACAAAGCCAATGAAGATCCTTGCTTGGGAGTCGAACTGGGGATGTTGCAGTTGTGTGGTAAGCGCCGTAGCAGTTAAGCCTGGACCACACCGCCTACCTCTACTTGTGCGTAGCGTAGCAGCTGCCACGCTGAACTGCGGCCACTCGCATGCATGCGGGCTGCAAGTCTTTCAATGTGAAAATTCTGGAGGAAGAGCTGGGTTTCATTCATGGCAGATTAACATTGTTGCATTAAAAAAGGAAAAGTAGAACATGTTTTGTTTATTGATTAATCTGCTGCTTATTTTCTAAATTCATCTAATTAAATCCCCCCAAAAAAGTGAAAAATCCTCTTCACAGTTTCCCAGAGCCGAAAGTGACATTTTCAAATTGCTTCTTTTGTTCAACCAGCAGTCCAAGACCCAAAGACTCTTCATTTACTATCATAAATGACAGAGAAAAGCAAGCAACTCTTCTCTAAGAAGCTTCGTTGCAGCTCTACACCTGACGAGATTCTTGCTGTACTGATACAATTAGTGCTGGGGTCACGTGTGCCGCTATTTGAGAACTGATTATATTTAAAGTATGATTTCATCTCCTAGGGCTCACAGGGTTTGCTTGTATCACGAGCATACATAACAGATGATAATGAATCAGCAGAGTGTGTATCAGGAGTGAGAGCTGCAGCAGGGCGGAACCTCCCTCCCAACTGGACCGTCTGGTTTTCCTTCACCTCCCTCGTCTCACCTCTGTTGTCTGACAAACACAGTGAATCCCTCGAGGTCGAGGGGATTTTTCTGATTGTTTCTATATGTAAAGCCAGAAAAATACAGTTAAATTAAGCTAATGGCACTAAAATCACAGTTTTAGATCTTGTCAGAGCTCAGATTTGACTTCTTTGTCCCTGTCATGATTGATCCGGTAAATTCACCAAAGTAGTAAAAAAAGAAGAATCACTGTAAAATTCACTCAAGAGGAAAAAGAATATGTCATAGTAACTCTTCAGTTTGTTCTGTGGCTGTGAGCAGGGTTGTCCCCTGCTGCCCCCTGGCTGGTAAACCTCATATTAACAGTTTGTCAGCCTGAAGGCAGCAGAAGCAACATGTTTTCATATAAATCATAAAGATTCAGCTCACGTTAGCAAAAATATCCTTTCACTGTAAGAAAAAAAAAAATCTTTTTTTAAACAGCTGCCACTGGTCATGTTTTGTACCTACTGACACATGAACTTTGTATGATCCCAATGTGACTGTGCCTCCTGTTTTTACACTGTATCTATTTATGTAAACAAGCATGTGTGTGTATGTATGTGCGCCTGTATGTGTGTGTGTGTGTGTTTGTATGTGTGTATGCCATTCCAGTTCACATGACCAGCCCCCCCCCCCCTCGACATCACCACCATCTGTCACGCTGTTGCCAGGTTACAGTCCTCTGTCATGGTTTGGTTTTTGTTGGACAGCTTTATGATGAAGACGTGACATCGCAATGTAAGACATGTTTCAGTTTCACAGCATTAACATTTGTAAAAAAAACAAACAAACAAACAAACAAAAAATAAACATTTTTATGAACATTTCTAAAACTGTTGTTTGGGATTGTATTGTGCAGTAAATGGTCATTTTTTTTCCTGTCTGCTAATCTGTAGGGGTTTAAATGGTGTCCAGATGTGTAATTTACATGTTTGTGTAGTTTATCAGGGATGTCGAAGAAGTAAATGAGTGTTATTGTCAAGCACTTTTAAACAGCTCTGTGCCACTGCAGAAATGTAAACTTTTGACCCCTTTTGGTAAGCAGACGGCCTCCATGTTCACGTCCACCCGTTTGGTCCTGCCATGTGAAAACCAGTAAGTGTTGCTGCCCTTTATTGTGATTTACTCCTCTTCTGTTTTTACCTCTGTTTGTGATTTCCTACATGGCTGTTGACCATATGAACGTTTAGAAAATGAGACCTGTGTGCTCAAACCCAAACATGGGTTATGGCTGCATTGCATTCTGGTCTATTGGTCTATTTTTTGTGCAAGTTTTAGGCACTTAAACCTAAATCTGACATTATGAAAACATCCCTTAATTTATACCTTAGAAGGGCCTTACTTTTTCATGTCAGTAAGTTACAATTCAGTCTTAAAATTGACCCTAAAATATGAAATTCTCAACTAATTGAAAAGATATCACTTGTTGAAAAGTATGGAATATTTACCAAATTTCATACATACCAACATACATGAAAAATGGCCCTTAAACCATGCATATAATCCATTAGTCATACGTTGACATCAATTACAATCTATTAATTGATCCATTAGTTTATCTCCATCTTTGAGGGTTATGCCTTTTTCATCCTGGGGAAAAAAATATTGCATACGGGAAACAAAAAAGGAGAATTTTGACCATCAGGCACCAGTGTTGCTCAATTCTTATTAGAGCACAGAGCAAAAAGGGGCGGTACTTACAGTATGAAGGGTTAATTATCCTGTTATCAAGAAAAAAATACACTTTAATTCTGAGATGATGTGACTACTGTAGCGAGCAATGTTTGCCACCAATGATTTAGGCTTGTTCCTAAAGCTAAAGTGAGAAAATCTAGATATGTGCTGAAGCTTTTTTTATTATTATTGTGTCTTATATTCTTCCAAACTTCCCTGTCAGTGTCTCCATATGCACAGTTTCTCGCCTGGCTGCTGGCTTTTCTAACACTCTCCTCTGTCGCTGCCCATTAGACATGTGACCCTGCAGCTGTGTGACACGCCAGAGCAAAATTTCAGCTTTTTTTGGAGCCTGATTTCGGTGGCTTTTTGTTGTCATGAAGCTCAACGGTAATTGGCCTGCCGTCAGCCTGTCAGAGTGGCGCAGCCGGGCCTCGTGGGTAAATGAATGTCAGTGTCAGTGTCCGGTGCTGAAAACAAACAACCTCATCCCACCGCGAGCTCAGGACGCGAGGCCGCCTGTCGGAACTCATCTGTCCTCGGCTTAATCCCCCTCCCATACCCGCCTGCCTGCTCCGTGCAGGACCGGGACGAGCAGGAGGGAGGTGGATGGAGAGGAAAATGAGGAGCATTTGCATCTAAATGGAATGTTTTTCTTCCTTTCATCCCTGCTTGTCTATTTGTTTGGTAATGACTTGGTTATGTGCAGAGCGAGGCATGAGAGGAAATCCTTCTATCTCCTGGTGGCTGCAGAATCTACACTTTAATATATCCCGCTCCTGTCTTTCCTTTGTTCTTTGCTGTTTCATACTGACCCTCACACCCTCTATGTCGCTGTCATCCCTCCTCTCTTGGGGAGTAAGGAGTCAACGTTCATGTAAAACACCATCACACTAAACATTCACAGGATTATGTAACCTAAAGGCCCTGCAGAACGTCACAACACTTGCACCATGACACTGTCTGCTGCTTTTTCCTCAGGAGAGAGCGTGAAGTGCTCTTGCCTCGGGTCAAAAACACAGTGATGGCATGGATTATGTGTGTAAATCCCACAGCAGGATACAAACATCCTGTTTACACACTGCATCACATCCACCTCCAGGGGAATAATGATTCTTGCATGGCCCTGTATTATTAATTCATGTCCGGTGGTATGGGTTCTTCAGCAGGAGTGTGTCCTCGCCTTATGCAGTTTTGTTGGGCCCCGGTGGGCAGCATTTTAGCCTGTCTCGCCCCCGAACTCCCCCAGCCTCGCTGGCCAGGTCTCTACTCCCATTAGGGGGCATAATGATGCTGAATTATTCACTGATGTTTGAATAATTCAAGGTGAAAACGCTCATTGACTGACGGAGAAAATGTGCCAATTTGCTGTCTTGAGCATCAGTCTGGACCTTCTTAATGAGGGAGGCAACTGAAGTGTGTGTTCTCACACACACACACACACACACACAGTCTTAAAACAAGAGAGGTGATTCACATCGAAAGATGTGCACGTAGTCATCATGTTCTTTTATTAACAGTTTTACATCACAAAATTGCTTTCAAAAAAGTGTTTTTGATACTTCAATGCATTGTTGTTTTTATTCAGTCATAGTTTATTCTTCTAAAATGTAATATAGAGAACCATTCATTTTATTTTACCCTGAATTACACACGAGAAAACAATTCAAGCACTGTTCTATTTGGAAAAACAAAAACATTTATTTTCACATAGATGCACACAAACTATTAGAATTCCTCTTAACTACCTAATCACTTATGTCAGCCTTAGCTATGATACTTAAACACTAGCCAACGAGCCAGTTAACCTACATCAATCATGAGCTAGCTAGTTACATTTGATAGCTAATGTTCGCAAAGTGCTAACTAGCTAGCTAGCTACTCTACATCAATCATTAGCTAGCTAGTTAGCAGGGATTTTGTGAATATTAGCTAACTTAAGATGTGACTTAATGTCAGTTTTACAGGTTTCCCAGCAACGCCTTTTAACCGTCTTCAAAACGTGGTTTTAGAGGAGTTACCACATATCTAAGTAGGCTACAGGAAACAGAAAAGGAAAACATTGACTAAGTAAGTATGTTGGGTACCAAGGTTGCTCAGGCTTGGGCTTTAGGAGGGGTCAGTTATCACCAGACTTTGCAGTTCCCCTCACGTATGGAGCGCTTTAGCATCTTTCAGCTCATTGTTTTGGTTTTATAGCCTGCAGCTTTAATGTTCGGATTCACTCGCCATCATTTCCACATATTTCAGGAAGTTTTCAGTGAAAAGCTTTGAAACCCCATTGTACATTACCTGCTAGCACCAAACAGCAGACAGGAAAAGTTAGCAGCCAGCTAGTGAACATAATGGAGCATTTAGTGACTTAAGTGAAGGGTGAGATATTTGTCTCAGGAGTTGGTGGGGACCAAAACAGAGCTACATGGAGTGTGAATATTGGGCTTTTATTCATCATTTGGCCTCAAACATGACTCCTAATGAATGCTAATGTCTGCTGGATGTTTAACAGGGAACTGATAGCAAACACATTAGCCATAGCAACTTAAATATGCCAGTGTTATGCTTACAGTTTGTTTCGGTGCCTCCAATTGGCCTAAATCAATTAACTGAGCTTTAATTTACATGTGTATGCAGCACAGAAACTGTAGTTTGCTGATATCTTGGTCCTTGGTGAAATAGGAGAATTACTGCTTGAGGCACTGTGCTAACTTTATTATTAACTGGGCCAAAATTTCCCATAATGACCTTTAATCACTTCTGTTTTATAACTATTGAAACCACAGCATACACAGTCTAGAATATTATAGACTTTTTTAAATTTTGCTTCTTTTAAATTATTTGGAAACCCTTCAGGTTAGTCATCGCTGTCATCTTCTTCATCTGGGTCATGACTTTCAGAGCTGTCCTCTGTGACGTAGCTGTCAGGGTGCTCTTGGTCGTCTGCAGACTCGTCATCATCCTCCGTGTTCACCCTCCCTGACAGGACATCCTCGATCCAGTCCTCCAGCTCCTCGGCGGTCGGCAGGTCCTCGTCGTTGGACATGTCCAGCCACACGCTGTCTGCCTGGATCACAGAGCACAGAGAGAGTCAAGGTGAGGGCTAATAAACACCTCGCTTTGTTTCAGTCTATGATTGTAGCCATGACTTACATCTGTGACGTTGACCACCCCAATCTGAGGTCTGAACAGGTCCAACTTGAAGGTTTTTTCCCAGTAAGTGGTCAGCTGGAGGGGCGAGACACACCAGGTTAACTTAGCCTATCAGTGACCTACTTATGATTTGAAAGGAATATGTTTGTTTTGTAAGATTTTTGATACTCTTTTTTAAAGAAATATTAAGCTAATGATGGGGCAGAACCAGCGGGAAGTCATCAGGGTCGATCCAGACGATGCTGAGCTCTGGGTTATTGGTGTTGTCTCTGGCCACGTCTTTCAGGATCTCCAGGAACTCGTAGCCATCTGTGGACAATGAAACAGAGGAACCTGAGCTCACCTTCAGGTGCTAAAGACAATAAAAAGGAAAACGACTGCAAAGCCAAAAGGGAAAAAGTCTAGACCTGGATCTTCCTCCTCCGCAAATGCAACAATATGTATCCCATCCATGTCGTCCTCCTAGAAATTTAAGTTTACAGCACAAGACTGTATAAATTGTCCTGATGTGGCACCTCAAGTCAACTTAAAACAGCTCAATGAACAAAATAGACCGGGGAGCCGATTACTCACCCATGTTTCAAACATATTCTCCGCCCGGAGCTTCCTCAAAGTAGCCCTGTAAAGAGAATATTTTCATAAAACGCTTAACCAGGTTTCAACAGTGTTGAAGAAATAACCTGTAAAAGACATCAGTCTGATCAACCTTCTGTGCTGGGTGACAAACTCGACAATGTCCATCTCTGACAGAGGTCTGCCGGGCAGGATGGCCGGTTCCTCCATGAACGGCTCATAAAAATTCACCTCGTTCATCTTGAGGGAGAGATGTTTGGCCACCTGAAACACACAACACGCCAGGATTTCATTATGATCAGCAGGTGGAGGATATAACGATGGGGGTTTGTTTAATGAGTGGATGAAGCTCATTAAACAGAGAAAATCTGATGGGTTTCATAAAGAAAATCATTCTCTAATAAACATATTTTAAATTAAAAGAATTCTTATGAAGTTCTTGTACATTTGCTCTTCTCCTACATGATGGTCCTTAGATTTGGACACTATTAAGGCTGAGTAGGGTTTTATTTTGCACATTAATACTCACAGATTTATCAAACGTCGCAAAGAACTTGATGTAAGGTTGAAAACGCTCCGAGGACTCCTGAAAAGCTTTGAAGTCTGAGGAAAAAACGGGAGACGGAGACAGAGGGAGAGAGAGAGATTGATGAAGCTCTCAAGAGAGAACGACAGAAAACAAGGTTGAGAAAGTAAAACACAAGCGTGGAACTTAATCTTTTCACATTCTGGTCACATTCCTAGCCAAATCTACGGCTGTGTGATCAGGAAGGCAAGCAGTGCAACCCGCTCGCTTCATTCAATTTCCCATCATGATTGTACTGTCTTCAGCCAAGTAACAAAGTCTCCCTTAATACAGTTTTATACGCTTGTAACGCGCTCCTGGCTCTGCTCCCAACAAGGTCACAACCAAGGACCAACCTATCTCTGCACAGAAATAGGCTCCATAATGAAACTTCATGCCACCGTCATATCGGACCAGATAGCATCTTCACTGTCTCACTTTTTATCCCCTTTTTTTTTTTTTTGAGAGGAACTATAATTGCAGTTTGACCTATTAGACAGAGAACTAGAAGCTATTTAAAGGCTCTCGTGAGACCGAGTGAGAGTGCCACAGTCTGGAATCAGGTTTCCCTTCAGCAGCCAGTTAGGCTACATGGTAATGTCCATTAGCCTCTAGATCCCATTAGCGTCTGGGGAGCACAGCGAGGCAACTTTAGGGGTCAGGACGTATTTTCAACCCATCACACACACTCCCTGTTCTTGTAAACATAAATGGGTGAGTGAGTTTGATGGGAAAACTAACATGAATCCTCTCCTTTGAAGTAGCCAATAAGGCGGATGTCTTCCTCCATCCTCTCGAAGGCTCGCAGCTCCATGGCGTTATTGATCATTTCCACCGGGTCCTCCAGCACCTAGAGGGGTGATACAATGCAGGAACATTTAAAGGAATATTTCTGGAAATCTTTTATTTTGAAGGAGAATCTTTAGCTTGTATAAATGATGAGTAGTTTTGATGCAGAACAGCACAGCTGAACATTAAAACATTGCTTGGATTTTTCTGTTACCTTCAGACAGAGGCAGGCTAGCCGTTTAGCTCTGCTTCCACTCTTTACGCTAAGCTAAGCTAATAGTTAAGTGGAGTACTTGTATTTGGATTTGGCCTCTTGTTCTGGAGATGAAAGTCCCTCATTTTTTCCAGAGAAAGACTCTCAGTTGTAGGTTTTGCTCCTGCTTGAGCTGACATGAGACTCTTTCTGTCAAATCAGTCGAAAAGATGAACAGCTGCACTAAAAAATATTAAAAGTCTGTCCTGATAGCTTGGTTGCTGCTTGTCATTCCCTCTCTGTCTCTCTCTCCCTGCTTCCCTGTCAGGTCTCCAGCTGGCCTGTCTAATAAAATAAGGCGAAACTCAGCGGCTCCTCCTACGTCACAGCTCTATTTCCCAAAATGTCAAACTATTCCTGTAACTGTATTTGAGTGAAAATGCCACAGATAATCATTTTATTCACTTCCTTTTCCACCTACAGGGGAAGCTGACATGAAAGCTACTCCTACTGACTCTTACTATGAATATATATACATGAATATACGTTCTCAAGTGTTCTGATTCAGCTCTTCTCTCAATGTTGACATGATCACACATCAGACTGTCCACTCACATCCAACAGAAACTCCACCAGCGTGTCTGACGAGAGCTCGCCATCAAACTCAATGACGCGGTCGTCCTTGAAGACGTACAGGCTGCCCACCTCCTCCAGACCTGATTAAACAGCAGGAGTTTAGTAAATGACATTAAGAAAGGTGACTGTGGAATAGTGAAGATATACAGTATGGGTCATACCCAGTTTTTTGGCTACTTTGGCATCCTTCTGGGAGTCCACCATCCCAAAACCGATGTCTTTGTTCTCCAGGACCTGAGCTGTGAGCTGCGTGTTCACACAGATAAAATGTCAGTCAGTAAAAAGCTTTTCAAAATACATATAAAGACAGCAAATCATTGGTCACCTGAACTCTTTATTTGTAAAAACTCAAGCTAGAAATGCAGGTGTCGTCTTGGACTCTAACCATAACTTGATCAAAATGAAGCTGCCTTGTTTTACAAGTTGTTTTTGATTTCTTTTATTTTTATTGAATATATTACTGTATACATCCTATTTAGACTGGCAGACGAATGGGTGTTAGCTCCATCAAAATTATATATAACCATGAAAGGCTACAAGATAATTTGCATGACAGGAAAGACGGGTAAGTTTGGGAATCACTGATGTAGGAAGATCATATTTCCTGGAAAACCAGGCTGTTAAATAGCGAGTCCGTGGATCAAAACACCTGACAACAACACCCTCTCCTATGCATTCTGCATTTAGCTTGGCACCTCTACGCTGTGTATTTGAGCTGGCATCCACAGCTGCTGCTGTCTTCGTCAATACATCGTTTCATTAGCGAGGTTTGTGCCCCCTGTGGAGTTTTCTTGTTAGGAGGGAAGCTGCGAGTCAGGACTGCTTGCCTTTCAGCTCAGGTTGTTGAGGAAGCAAAACAGATTTAGAAATACCACCGAAGAGACAAGACTTGGGTTCTTGTTTAATCGCATGTGTGTCTGCTTTTCGAACAGAGTGTGAAACATGACAGGAATGTAAACATGATGACTGAGAAGGTAGCTGAGAGTTAGTAAAATGGGAAATAAGACAGAGAGAGAGAGATGCAGGAGTATGTTTAGTTATTTCTAGTTCACAGCCAGATAGTTAAGAGTTTTTGGAACAAGCTATAATTAACAGAGTGACCTAGAAACAATCCCTGGATACATGTGAACCACAGAGGAGGCCATGTAACGGGATTAAAAGCACCGCTTGCCAGTTAAGAGAGCGTGCAGGTAAAATGCAGACTCTCTCCATCAAACTGTGACAGTGTGACAGCTACTGTACGAATCCTTCTTCACTTCACGTCATGCTTTAGCAGACAGTCGACACATCAAGCAGACAGAGGAGGAATGAGGCATTCAGTGTCTGGTTTTCCAACCGGGGGGGAATCACTGACTATACAATGACTTGTTATGACAGGTCAGAGTATAATGAGCACGTCAGTGGGGCTGCGATTTTAACCCGCGGGGGTTTGAGCTGGAGCTTATTGAGACATTTTATGTTATCAGTGACATCAGATATATCAGAGCTCTGTACGTCACAACATACACAACTCTGACCCTCTTCTTTGATCTGTAATGACGTCTTCTTGGCAGGACGCCGGTGTTGTGTACCTGACAGAAAATTAATCAAAATGACCCTTCCTAAGTCCCGCCCCTGTTTGCTCTGTCCTCCAATAACAGCTCAGTCAAGTTTTCCCTTTCCTTTCCTATGTTGAAAAGAAAACCAAATTTTGAAGACGGTTAAAAGTTGTTGCTACGGAACCTGTAAAAACCACACGTATCACATCTTGTTAACAAAACATTAGCTAACCAATTGTTAGCAAGTTACATCTGATAGTTAATGTTAGCGAAATGCTAGCTAACTAATTAGCAAATCTACATCACTCGTTAGCTAGCTGGTTACATCTGATAATATTAGCAAAATACAAGCTAACTAGCCAGACAACACCAATCATTAGCTTGCTAGTTAGCTTGTATTTTGTAAACATTAGCCAACAAAGAATATCTACATATCTAAGTCGAGGAAGCCCCCCCAGGATTGCAAAGTCACTACTCTGATGGCTAGTATTTGTCGCCTTTGCTGGTTTGGGTCATTTGGGTTGGATATTGTTTATGTTTATGATTGTTTATGTCATTTATGAAGGAACCAGGCTAAGACTCTGTGAGGCTTTGCGCCAAATGCTAACATCAGCATGCTAACATGTGCACATTGACAATGCAGATGTTTAGCAGGCAGGTTGTTTGCCAGTTTTACCATCTAAGCTTACATTTGATCATTAGCACTAAACACAGAGTATAGATGAGATTTATGAGAATGTCACTGTGTTATAGGTATTTAAGAATTTAAACTAAAGCTGAAATAATTAGATGATTAATGGTTTAATGGTTTAATCAATAGAAAACAGTAATTTGTCAAGCATAAATGCCATCCTTTATACAAGGTTTATAAGTTGTTACTAGATCACCAAATGATGTACTAACATTTATTTCGTACTATTTATTAATGGCCATTCTTTTATAACTGCATATTACCAAATAGAGCCTGCCAAAAAGATTTTTCTAACCTGGCAACCCAAAAGCATTAACAAATGATGAACCAACCACTAATAAAGGCAAAGATTGCAGTTTAAAAGCCTGAGAATATGTGATCTATTATAAAGTGGTATTGTAGAGATTCTGCTGTAGAAAGATACCCAGTTTCTAGGGGGCATTAAAGGGCATTACACTTCACTTTTTCAGATTGCTTGCTTTGCTTGTTTGCAAATTACATAATAAAGAAAGAATATAACAGTAATCTCTGTGTGTTCTACTTTAACTCTCAAACTTCTCTTGTGATTTTCTCTCTTCACCAACTCCTCGGGCTCCCCTCTTCTCACCCCTGTAGACCCCCTTCCTCACCTCCAGCACCAGCTCCGTCATCTGGAACCGCTTCTGCAGGCCCTTGTTGGCAGGCACTGGTTCATGGTAGAACAGGCACAGCAGGTCGTATCTCCTCAGAGCCTTCTTGTAGTTGCGCTCACTGATATCCAGCACCCTGTCCTTCCCGTCAAAATTGGGGAACTCGAGACCTTCCTCGGCACAGCAAAGGAAAACCAGATGAAGGCACAGGGCAGATAGTAGAGAAAGCCACATTTGCTGCATTGTTCTTCAGTTGTAGACGTGTTTGAAAGCCCGAATGAAGTTTGCAGAGAAATCAGAGAACCTCTCAAGCAAATACGAAATAGTGTCACAAATATTTCATCACTATTTTTTTCTCTCTCTGCTGCTCTCCTTTGATATCTCTCCCTCTCCACCTGTCTTCTGTCTCCTCCTCTCTCCGTCACTCAGTCTTACTGCCCCACATCTCCCAGGAGAGTCTCTTTCTTTCCTCTTTTTCTCTTCCTGACTGAGAAACTCGCCTCAACTGTCCATTTACAGGACAAATCATCCATGTGATAGTCATCCATGGCCTTGAAATAAATTACTTTTGTTATGATTCAAAGCAAGTAGATTTTTCTAGTCAAATAAATCTGATATTAATTCTCAGAAAATATACTCAATAAGCTTGAGATATTAAGTTAAATGGACAGCTGTTCAGTCATACTGACAAACATTTATAACATGTAACATTTATGATAATTTATAAACTTTTAATTTACCAACTCAAGACTAACCTTCATCGTGGATTGCAGCTTTTTCATTATTGTTAAAACAAGCAACCAGGACTTATTTTACAGTGTATTAGCAACACACAGCGAGTTTTCATCATATGTTTTCTCCAAACTATGAACAAGTAAGGTCATTTAAAGTCAAAGGAATTAACTTGAATGAATTAAATGTATATTTTTACTTGAAATTAAATGATTAGTTGATCTAACTTGTATGATTTTTTC
The DNA here is from genome assembly GCA_027495735.1 of Lutjanus campechanus. Classification (NCBI taxonomy): domain Eukaryota; kingdom Metazoa; phylum Chordata; class Actinopteri; order Lutjaniformes; family Lutjanidae; genus Lutjanus; species Lutjanus campechanus. The sequence continues at coordinate 18,180 of JAJHUR010085383.1, forward strand.
TTTTCTTTCTTTCTTTCTTTCTTTTTTTTTTTTTTTTTTTTACAGTGTGTACAATTAAAAAGCAAAACAAAAACAGAACAGGACAAAAATACGCAGGGCTACCGTGCAACAAGCAATGAAGTTCTTGAAAAAAAAACTGTTTAAGGCTTTACAAATTACAAACCTTTTGCTTTACACTTTTCAAGGTCATGTAATGTTTCAATACAGTGTTTAATTTTTTTGGATTTGTTGTATGTGTGGTTCATTTTTAATCCATCTATATTTGTGAATGTAGTATTTCATGAAGAACAAAAAAGGACACTAAAATAAACGAATAAACAAATAAGCATACAAATAATACATACATAAATACATAAACGAATGACAAATATATGTTTTGGCAGTGAAACGGGAATATATCTGTGTTTCTACATTTATGTACTTACTTATGTTTATAGCTTTTTTTGTTATTCATCGTATTTCACAGATAAAACACAATCTTGGCTAATCTTCCAAACATTACGGTCGTCCAAATGAATTTCGTGGTGCGCATTACCGTAATGATCGGATTCAGCCAGAAGTAACAGATCACAGATCACCGCTTTGTTTCTCCTCTTCAGACAAAGCTGGAGGATTGAGAGAAAAATGGAGCGCTTTTGGCTGTGGAGGTTTTTAATACTGCTGCAAGTTTATCATTTATGCTTGCTACCTGCATCAGGTAATACATTTTTAAACAAATACGACTGGTAAAACCATTTCATTAGTGCCAATAAGACTTTTCCGCGTTTTGTTTCGCTGTACCTCCCTGAGGTAACTTTTGCTGTTGGAGTCATTCATCACTTCACGAGCTAGCTAACTAGCTCACGAGCTAACTCAAACTAAGCTAACTGTTTGCTAACTTTAAGGTTTGTATGGATTGCGGTTAAAAAATAGCACGTTCGCGTACAGTAACATTGTAAAATAAGATTTATATTAATTAAATTGTTATATTCATCGGGGCTGGGCGTGGTTTTGGCAACAGGTCTGCTAAGGCTAGTTAGCACTAAATGTTCTGGTTGGCTGCCCTGACAGTATTCAGTCACTTAAAGGTATTTCCATTATTATTATCACAGCGTATATTGCATGGAAACGTGAATAAAACGCAGAACCTGCAAAATGTAAGATATTTTAAGTCATTTGTAGAACATTTAAGTTCTTTGATGAGCCACTCGCCTTATTTAGGGCAGCTTCATCGACCCAAGAAGCCTTCTCTTTCCTAACAGTGGATGTATCAGTCTTGTGACCCACTGGTAAATTACAGGATTGGTTCCTCATGAAAGTGTATTCTGACAGCATTTGTCATTATTTGCAGGGAAACAGTGGAAGAAAATTAAAGAGAAGATCTCTGATGCTGTTAAAGGGTACACTCCCTGCAACCCTGTCAACTGCAGCTGCCATCTAAGGTGAGTGTGATGACAGTGTGTTAACAGTTTGGTTCAAAGGGTGCGCCAAACTGAGGAATTTGCATCCTAGGCAAAACTTTCTGTATGAAAACACATGTACTGTTACACCCCTTAAACATACCAACCAGACAAAACAGTTATTGCTGCATTACCCCTGTGCAGGTTTGGTTTTTAAAGTGTTAAATACATAATGTGGACTTAATGATTTTTCTCTTGTTTTTCCTTTGCTTCTCTTCATTTCTGTCTCAGTGTCTTACAACATGACTTGCAGCCCTTTAAAGGGAAAATTTCTGAGGATGTCATGACTGCTACTGTCCAAAGAGGGGTGGGCACGCACTACCAGATAATTGAACACAAGTTGTACAGAGAGCACAACTGTATGTTTCCTGCCAGGTAAGGAGAAGAGGTATAGAAGAATAAATAAATATAGCTGTTTGTTTGCACCGCCTAAATCTGTGTCCTGTTTGCAGGTGTAGTGGAGTGGAGCATTTCATCCTGGAGGTGATCGACAGGTTACCTGACTTGGAGATGGTGGTAAATGTCAGGGACTACCCTCAAATTCCCAACTGGGTGCAGCCAACGCTGCCGGTCTTCTCTTTCAGTAAGGTCAGACTCCAGGCATTAGTTTTACGCACAATTAAAAACACACACTTGTGTTTATTAAATGCAATAAGTGTTTCTTTGTGTGTTTGTGTGATTTGAGCAGACGTCAGACTACCAGGACATCATGTACCCTGCCTGGACGTTTTGGGAAGGTGGGCCTGCTGTGTGGCCCATATACCCCACTGGACTGGGAAGATGGGATCTGATGAGGGATGACCTGAAAAAGTGAGGTCATATTTAAGGTCTATGAGTGTGTATTTACCAGTGCTGAAATCATAAAGTAGTCAGTTGAAACAAAGTAGAGCTTTTAAAGGACTAGTTCACCCCAAAATCAAAAATATATATTTTCTTTCTTAAAATGATTTTCATTTTACCATACTACACCCGCCGACTGTATCACCGCAGAGAAGGAAGTTCATGGTTGAGAGGCTCATGCTTCTGACAAGACTGGATGTAAACATTAATTGGGTCATCTCCGGCTCAGCTCTAACCTCTTGTCTATGAGTCGATGCACGCTTTCTTTGCACGGTGATGCGGTTGGCGTGTGCAGTTCGGCATAAAGAAAATATTCCTACATGAAATTGCTCACAACAAGGATTGTGAATAATTTTGAGTAACCGGGTAATGACTGAGTTTTTCAAATGGATGTTTTGGTGCTTTGAGCATCTAGTTCAATTATATTGGAGAGGAGACAGAGACCCCTACAGCTGATGTCTCCAAACTCAGCAATTGAGTATTAAGAGATGATCAATGGACACTTAAATACTAATAATTTGCAGCCATAGTTAATGAAGAAGTATGTGATTTCAGTGTGTCTTATCCATGTAATGTGTTGTGGTAGGTCTGCAGCTCAGTGGCCTTGGAAGAAGAAGGAGTCCAGAGGATTCTTCAGAGGCTCCAGGTCAGTCTTGTGACATTATAAAGATACATTACTCAGACAAGTTCAGACTTATTGTAAAATGAAAGTTTATTTGCCTTGTGAGGCAGCCACTCTGTGCCTTGATCAGCTGATCTTTTTTGGAGCATCCTTACATGCAAACTTTTTTTTTCTGTCAATCTCCCTAATTAAAATTCGCACAAAAAATCCCTCCATGTTTGTTTTCTCAGCCTGTTTTTCTAATTCTCTTCTGTGCTTCTTTAACAGGACCAGTCCAGAGCGCGACCCCCTGATTCTTCTGTCCAGGGAAGCTCCAGAGCTGGTGGATGCAGAGTACACAAAAAACCAGGCCTGGAAGTCTGAGAAGGTCCGTCAGACTGAAATCACATCACACCAGGGTCAAATACATTCATGATGATATTAGAGTATTTCTGTTCCCTTATGTTTACCCTGCCTTGTTTAATTATTGGCTGAGTTTTAACATATCAGGACAGTTTGACAACTAGAATAACTGACTGTAAGTCAGTCTGTGTTGATTATTGAACATCCCATGTTTTTTCTTTCTGTTTTAGGACACACTTGGGAGACCCCCAGCCAAAGAAATCCCACTGGTTGATCACTGCAAATACAAGTAAGCAGGATTTTTAATCAAAGACAACATTATATACATAGTTTTTGAACCGTTTTAAGAGTCTCTTTCCAACCTTTTTTTGACATCCTTGCAGATATTTGTTTAATTTCCGAGGTGTGGCAGCCAGCTTCCGCTTCAAACATCTCTTCCTCTGTGGTTCCCTCGTGTTTCATGTGGGGGATGAGTGGCAAGAGTTTTTCTACCCTCAGCTCAAGCCCTGGGTCCACTACATCCCCGTCAAACAGGATCTCTCTGATGTCAGGTACCACCTAGTGTGTCATGTGTCATGTTGACTTATTTTTAGTTTCTTTTGATGCGTTTCTCTCTTGTTCGGACGTGGCTATAATCTGTGAGTGTGTGTCTGATACAACTGTGCTTCAGATTTTAGACCTGCTTTTGTTAGTAATTACATTTCAGAATTTATATTTCCTCTGTCGCAGTGGTGAGTCAACAGCGATGAATCAGGTGTAGCAGCTATTTATATGAATTTCTATTCCCTCCCTCTGTATTTTGTGGCTATAAATAGGAAGCCTTAAAATGCACACTGAGACCAAACATGCAATTTTCAGTGCTGCCAGTTTTTAGTCCATTTAACTGGTGCCTTGGTGCAGTCCTTTAGTAAATAAGGACAAATGTAGTTCTCTCTGCTACCTTTCCCTCCTTTGCAATTATGATTAAATGGCATGGAGTAATTAAGTATTTAAAAGTACACAACAGAACACCACAGAACTCTGAGCTGATGTTTTCACATGTTTTGTCTTCTCAGGGAACTCCTTCAGTTTGTCAAAGACAATGATGCCATTGCACAGGACATTGCCACAAGGTAACACATCATGTTTTATTTTCTGAATGAATTTTGAAGTATTTGCGCATCAGTCTGACTTTCTGTCTCTTTCCCTCCTCCACACACAGGGGTAAGGAATTCATCCTCGACCACCTGCGGATGCAAGACGTTTCCTGCTACTGGGAGAGACTCCTCACCGAGTTCAGCCAGCTTCTCACCTACAAACCCAAAAGAAACAACAACTACAACCAGATTGTCCACAGACCCAGCAGGACGGAGCTATAAGGCAGAGACTCCGCGGGATGAGGGCAGCTGTAGTGAAGGGAAACTCTAGTTAATGAATGTAATCACTGCACCACAACATACAGTAGGATTTCCTCACAAGCGACAGTACAGGAGTTACCGTTGCAGGGCATGTAGCTCAGTATTACACAGTCACAGGTGTAGATGTAGTGTGTTGACTGTGGATCCTGTCATACCTTCAGGTGCCACTAGGGGGCTGATATGCCAAGTCTGAGTCATTGACCATTTTCTGGTTCAAGTAGTGATTTGCTTTAAAAAGAACTCATTATTTTATGGCTGCCGTCCGTACTCACCAGCAAACAAACATCCATCCAGCACATCCTTACTGCTCAGCTTGTGAAAACAGTTATGTGTCTTCGGTGGCTCTGGAGGGAGAGAAAATAACCCTGATGATGTCATAGCGATGTCATCAGGGTTATTTTCTCAGCTTGTGCAAGGAGACTGCGATTTTTTTTTTTATCAGAGAGTCTGTGCACGAGCTCAGGTTGTGGGTTTTGAAAGAAATCGTTAGTGTCATATGAAAACTTATCTACCTACCAAGTTGCATTATGGGAAGTGTAGGATCTAGTGTCACAATGGGCCTCTGCTGCTTTGAATTTTACCATTCCATTTTTAAAGCTTAAGTCCCCTAATTTGTTGCATGACTTTCAAACTAATGTATTATCCACTATCGTTCGCTCAAGTTAGCAATAACAAATATACCGTGTCAAGTTACACTTAAAAAATAAAGGTCTGAGGTGGGTTTAGGCAGCAGAATGTCTTGGATAGGTTCCTTAAAACAATTAACAGTCGCTATTGATCTCACAGGGGAGCCAAACTCCAACCTCCTCCTGTGTTTTAGCCCCCCATCCACGCAGACCGTCTTGCTCTTAATACTACGTTTGTCCTTATTACTTTGAAAATCTTTGTGACTGTCCATGTACACAAGTCTATAGATGACATATCATGACTGTTTGACAAATTGCTGTGATACTGGGCTGAAGTGACATAGTAAAATGCTTGAGTAGCCCTTTAATATGCAATGTGAAGACTTAACATTGTCTTGTAACATTAATCGCATCTTCAGTGACCCGAGTGGGGGACGTTCAGTGCCTTTCTCAAGAAAAATCTGAATCGAACCCATGACCTTTGACCTTTTACTGCCAGTTACTCACCCAAAACTAAATGAAAATGTTGCACATCCAGCTGTGGAGCACCTACAACTCTAATTTTAAATACTTGAATGATGGTGACTTTTGATCGCTGCTCAAATATCCACAAGGGATGTACCAATAATAATAATAATAATAATAATGATTGTTACTGATGCCATGCTGTTACATATTTAATGCTCTTTTGCAATTCTTTATCTGGCCCCTTTGTTAGTGAAAAATATTGAAAATACTCTACCCTGGAGCGCTGATCAAATCGTTCAAGTCCATTTCTCCCCAAGTTCTGTTAATATCAATATAAGTGATGGCTAAAAGTGATACTTACTTTGTTGCTAATTAATATTAAGTGCATGTGACATTTTATTAATGGGTAGAAAGTGTCATCAGGGCATCAGTGATATTAAATATTATAGGCTGGTTCTGCAGTAGTTCTGTGTTTGTGCCACAGTTTACGCAGGAGATCAGCGCTGCTACACTGCCCTCTACTGGACAACTGAACAAACTCCAGCAGACTTTTACTAAGTTTCATTACAACATGTCCATATATATACTGTTTGATTTACTTTTTTTTTTTATTGCAATAGTGAGGTGTGAATGTCAGGTTCTGCCATAAGTTAAATGACTTGAAAGCACAAAAGAATTATTCAGTCAACATTTCATTCCCCACTAAGTGCCAACAGAAAGCAATAATCACTGTAGAGTAATTAGTTCTGTTTTGATGTTTTTGACCAGTTTCCAAGAAACACTCATGTTTTTACCGTTTGACGATGACGTCTAGTTGATGCAGGAGGATGTTGAATATGTTGTAGTATTCACATTGTTGCTGTGAACAAGCAGATTCTCACTGATGTGTGGTTGTTATTTTTTTTTACAGTGTTGTTAGGAACTGTGGTAAAGATGGTCCATTAGTATGTTGATTTAATTGACCAAAAAGCTGTGATCATGTGCCTGGTCAAAAGGAGTGACATTCAGGTTTTTGTCACGGCTTGTGCAGCAGTTTTTTTGTTTTGTTTTTATGCCAATAAACAGTTTGGTTCTTAAAACATCTCTGAGCTGAGTTTTTTCTTCTTTGATGACTTTTTCAGTGCTTTTTACATGTGCAAATGTGTATAATTCAACATCTACAATAACCATTAGTTACAGAAATTATCTTCACATTCGTGTCATTCCTGTATATTTATTGATGCTCTTCATTTAAAAATGTCTATTGAAATCTTTGAAGCGTGTGACCTTACAACAAAATAGGGCTGTATGATATGGTTAAAAGAAGTCATATTTTGATTATTTTGACTGACATTACAATCACAATATGCAACATTATTGGTGGACATGATCATTCCTGTATCACAATTTTCATTTTCGCTGCATTTTCACTGGGAAAAATTGACCGGTTGTCATATATTTTTCCTTCATCAACAAAAAAAAAAATGCAGGGGTCTATGATTTGGATATTTCACATATTGTGATTAATTGTGCAGTCCTACACCAAAAACAAAGAAAACTTTAGGCATCATAATTAAATAACACAACCTCCTCTTTTTCATGACTTCAGGTTTATTGAAAATCACATTTCAAAAATACAAAAATACTAAAAGAAAAAAATGACAACTAGATAGTGACAAAATATACAATAAATTAAGATAAAATGTAGTGTATTATGATTGTAATTTTTAATTAAACTGTAGGCCTACAGGTAAAAGTCCAACTTGGGACAAGAATTGAAAAGTATGAATAGTTACAAACTCTATGCAACACATCACTTTAATGCTTTTTATAGGAACTATGTTAAATTGCCGTGTCCCGATTACATAAAATAAATAAATGAATAAAAATGAAAATCACAGTATTAACATGACATATTAAGTAAACCTGACAGATGTCTACCATACCACTGTTATATGATCATTCATAGTGCTTGAAAGAGGAATGTTAAAATTATGTCATGACCTTCTCAATGGATGATACATTCAACATGTCAGCAGTACATTTAAGGTAAATGTGATATAATAAAAAAATACAGATAAAAAGTAAAAAGAACTATATAAAATAATAACTTATAATAAAATATTTTTAAAAAAAAGATAGCAAAAAATACATCAAATATATTAGTTATGTTGAATGTGATGCTCTTCCTCACCGATACTATGTAAAGGCGGCGCATGCAGTGGCAGTCCTCCACTCCCAGGCGGCGCTGTTGTCCCCGTGCTCTGGCCGAGGTCAGAGGTTGGGACGCCGGGTACGCTGTCGGAAAGTCACCGTCGAGAAACAGACTGCAGAAGGGCAATAATGAAGAAACAGAATTCAGACAATAACTGCAGATAATATGCATTGATCAAGGTTTCGGAACTTTAGAAGACAAACGGTTCATTGATGAGGAATTCCGCTCCGCACGCAGGTAAGTTGCTTTGTCCCTTTGATATGAGAGAAGCTAATAGCATGCTAAGTGCTAACAGTGATGCTCCCATTATCGGACAAACATGATTACCTACGTTCTTCATACAGTTTGACAACCGAGGCGTGTTAACGCGACTAATAGTAAATCTTGTTTTACGTTTCATGGGAAGTTATAATATAAAGTGATTATGTGTATTTGTCACAGAGAAATATACTTGGTGGAGAAGAGTTTAGCTTAGGTTAGCTAACAACACAGGAATGTCAACCTGACCTGACACAGGTGTTGCTAATCAACCTGATTGAGGCACGTGCAGGACGCCGTTCAGGACGCCGTAACAGGGTGCCGTAACAGGGTAAAAGGTGACTTTATTTTCATTATTTATTAATCTTTCAAATATTTTATCATGAAAAAACTTAATTTAATAAGATGACACTGGTATTTACCTATGCATATTTTAAGTTAAAACAGCCCAATTGCCTCTAACTAGCTTGTTTACTTAGCTTAACATATTAAAATGACACGAACAAAAACAAACTATTGTGAAACTTCGAGCAGAAATGTTGGTGTCTGAACCAAATAAAGGTGTAAAACAGTCGAATATCAGATAGACTTAATCAGTTTTGTGTCAACTATTTGTTAATATCTACTTTAAAAAAATTTTTTTTATTAAGATATTATTTTGATATACAAACATACACAAGACAAAAAACAACAAGAAAAGATGAAAAACATAGTAAATATACTTGAATAACACTTTTTAAATGTTTCTATTACAGCCAGTAATTATGTCTAACTTCCTTCCGCCATAGTCTACCCACCAGCAGGATATGTTTCAATAAATATAGATTAAAGATTCACCTTTTGCTTAAAAAATATACTCACAAGTTAGTAGTAGTTAGTAATCTTTTACAAAAGAGAAACGGAGTATCAGTTTTATATTCACTGGGTGGCATTTCCCAAGTCTTACAGACAAATTTGTAGAGGTAGGGTGACTTTTTGTAGTTATTTTAGACCCTGGACCAGTCAACAGAGCAGAAAGCTCAATGGAGCATTTTGAAGTGAAGAAAAATCTTTTCCCAGAAAGTCTGCTTGTGTGCCTCGTGTGTTTTGATAGGACTGCAGCATTTAACAGCTGCTGAGCTGGACAGCCCATGTAGCCCTGCCAGGATTTCATTTGCCTTGAGGCTATTTATTTTTGAGGATGGAGTTTAAGTTGAGGCAGTGAGTGCAACATCCCAACCCATGGCCATGTGTTTCTGCAGCCTAATGCCAGCTGAAGCGTGATGCATCCAGAGCAGCGCAGAACGGGCCTCGCCCTGCAGAGACGTGAGGCAGATTCAGCCCCTCGGGGCACACTGAGCACCGGCTTACTGCAGGGCCTCATCCACAGTGCCAGGCCTCCTTCCTTCTGCTTCCTGTTCCCCAGGGTCCACGCAGCTGATGTGGCTGCTGCCCAGCCTGCACAGATGCCCTCTTCTTCTACCTCCTCCTCCTCCTCCACCAGTCTTGCTCCTGCATCCATCCCCTCTCACAGCACCATGCCAAGCAACATGGGCAAGCCAGAATTCCCAGACACAGGATGGGACCGCATCAAGGACCTCTTTGACAAAGAGTTGGTATTCCTTTTCTTTCCTGACTTCTCTTCTTTTCCTCTTTCACAGCTGTATCATCCTGCTCTCTGAAAAAAGTTCTTTCCCAAGTCTTTTAATTACTGTTAAAAACAATAGTTTGTCCTGCTTTCTGAATCCGTTTTGTTGTTTATACTGCAAATGTAAACAATCTGAGGTCAAATCTAGAGCTGGAACAAAGTTAATGTTTCATATAAAACTGCCAAACACCCCATTGCTCCATGCAACTGTTGTGCTTAACCACAAACAGACTTCCTGCACATCTTTTTGGGCTTGTCCCAAACTTATTTTGGTGCTTTGTTTTGATATTCCAACTTAAGTTCTAGAGATAAAGGTACAACCACGCCCTCTTCTGGCAATTGCTTGTAGTGCCAGCCACTTAGAGGATCGAATGATCATTTCACAAAGAAATGCGACTGTACTATAGAACTGAACTTAATTGAACGTTAAGGCTGCCTGCCTGCCTGGGTGGGTGGGTTTGTTTGAATTTTTGGGGATATTTTATAATTGTGAGCTACATAAAGTTTGGACAGCAGCCGACAATCAGTAGTTTGTAAATTAAAACTGTTATTGATGATAAGTTTGCCTTTTTCTACATTTCAATAGTCATTTTTAATATCTTTACTCAGCTTTCCTTTTGTCACTTTCTCATTCACTTTTTTCCAAAGTGCACTTTAATAGTGTCTAAAGATGAATTCTGAGTTGGTGCTCTCTCTTGTCTTTCTGTAGTCCGACACAGAGGTACCCAGAGGAGCTGACCAACGTGATAAAGAGCGGTGTAGCTGCTGCACTAGCAGGCATGATCTACGGAGGCCTGCCAGCTGCTCGCCATGCCAGGCAGAGGTATATCCAAGCCAGCCAGGCGGAAATCTATACTAGCAGAGTGGATGCAGTGGTGAGTGGGTAAATGGTAGAAAATGAACTCAGTAACTCATTTAGTATTGGAATTTGTGGAAATTGACAATAGCTTGATGATTGTTTCAGTATAAAAGAACTGTACTTCGGGGAAGAATTGAAAAGATGATGTTTTAAAAATAGTATGTGTACATAAAATATGAGAATGTCTTTTCTGTCTAAATTAGCGCTCGGCCCATAATGCAGCTATCCGGGGTTTTGTGAGATATGGATGGAGATGGAGCTGGAGAGTCGCTGTTTTTGTCACGTTGTTCAAGTAAGCAAACAAGTTGATTATACCAGAACATTTCATTAGATTTAGTTATATTTGAGATGATGATTTAAATGAAATTTTATGAAAAACTTGGTCATCAATGGCAATACTGTGATAAGCCGTGTGGCAACAAGTTGGTGCTAAGTGTGGTTTTAGTGTTATGTCATTGTTTTATAAATCTGTTTTCAGTCTTACGTTCTTTCCCTCATGTGTTCACTTCCTTTTCCAGCTCCGTCAGCACAGGACTGTCTGTGTACAGAGACAAGTATACCCTGAGCCATTACGCTGCAGCTGGAGGTGAGTCACATGGGCTTCAATGTGGCCTAATCAAACATATGTTGTAAACCTGTTTTTATCCAGGGAGAGCCAGCTGAGCCTGCGTGCTGTTTCACAACAAGACGGCTTCACAGTCACACATCTCCACACATTTTCCATGTGGGAGTTGTTTCTTTTCAAATTCTGTGTCTGCACTGAGCACCTCCACAACAAATTCGAAAGCTGATGTGTGATTCCAGTCGTCAGAAAAATAAAAGGAGAACTTGTGTTTATGAAAGTTGTGCTGTGAATTCTAATCATGTGTCCACATGAGTTCTCTGTGCATCATTAAGTCAACAGCAGACATCAAATAAGTCTACTAATATTTAACTTAAGCAAAATAGTCCAGTTTTTTTCCAGTTTACTGGAGTACTTTGGGCACCGTCGAGGAACCGCAATGTCCCCAATTCATACTTGTTGCATGTTCTTCCCCACCTTTCTGAAAGCATAAAAATGCCTATAAAAGAATTAATTTAAAACATGTTACTCTAGAGATGCATTTAGAATTAGAGAAAATAAAATTCTCATTAAAAAGACAAGCGAGTGAGTTCTATAAAATGTCGTTGCTTCTTATAAATGACTTCAACCAGACCAGAAACTGAGATATTAACCAATGTGAATAACCCCACCTTCCTTCGTAGTTTCACACCTGCTTTTTGGGCACACTTGGTTGTGCAAACTCAATACAGTTCTGCATCTGTTTTATCTTGTGACAGACTTGGAGAGTTCAGTTTTGCTATGTTTTGGAGAAAAGACGTGTAAAAATTGCAGCATCTACATTATCTGGACAGTGAATAAACTTTAGAGACAATTTTTCTCAGTTTTACCTTTTGCTAAGTGACTGCAGTTAGGCTTCGTCGGGCTGCATGGATACACCAATTGGTTCATTGACAATGATTTTACACATCCACCCCCTTTTTTCATTTATTTACTGTTATTCAGTATCTTTCTTTACCTTTTCAATAAATTACTTGTCTTGGTTTGTAAGGCAATACAGTCCTTTGTGTGCTGTGTATTTGTACTATGTGTCATATATTGTTTATTACAAATGTTTAATTCCAAATATTGTACTTGTCTAACTGCTAAAAATGCAATAAAAACTGTGCTAAAAAGGTAACTCCAGAAATTAACTGTCCAGAACATGTGAGTTTGTATTGTGCAGAAATTGTTTTTCTGGTACTGACAACAGTAATAATGTAACTTTTATGATCCTCGTTTGTCCTGAAGACAAATAGATTTAACTCATGCCAGCAGCACATTGAGTTATGAATGGTGATAATAAAACTCTCTGGTGTTTGTGTGTGTGTGTGTGAGCAGCTGTGACTGGAGGCCTTTTCAGACTGAACCTGGGCCTGCGAGGGCTGGTGGCGGGGACGATCATTGGAGCAGTGCTGGGGTAAGGTTCTGCTCCCACAAGTGTCCAATCACATCCATCGATCACTCAAACAGTCCAACTCATCAACTCTTTACAGTAACTCATGTAGTTTCTTCTGCCCTGAAGCATTTCGATCACTGTTACAGATTAAATGGTCAGAAGCTGCTGTTTATTTTTTTTAAACACACATACGTTTTTACTCGTGTGTGTCCACGTTCATGCCCGTGCGCTTGAGAGCAGCGAGCACTCTGGCAGCCAGCTGCGCCCCTCCCAGCAACCCTCTGTCGCCCAGCTGAACCCCCTCCTGCCCCCACCTCCAACTCTGTTCACGGTGCCAGAGGGACTCATGTGTGCTGCAGAGGGCCGCGTTTTGGGTACTAGAGCAAGGAGGCAGGCCAAGGCAGCAGCTGCCCCTCTCCATTTATACCATCTCTGTTATTCCAGCAGCCTCTCATCTCCATCTACCATGGTCTGATCTGGACTTATGCTTCACTCCTCTCTCTTCTCAACCCTGTCTGTCCCACTTTCCACTCTGGCCACTTTCAGCTGAGCGCACAGAGCCAGGAGTAGATCTGAATTTTATTGTATAATGGAGATTGAGTGTGAGGTGTTTGATGGTGGAACAGACTGGAGGGGCTGGTTTGGATTGTCTTTGTGATCATCAGCTCCATGTTGGCTCCTCTGTTCTCCTGTTGGCTCCACACTAGTGTTGCCGCCTCCTCCTCCTCCTCCTCTCAGTGTCTGCCTGAGGGACCAGCCACCTGGAGCATTTGATGTGTGCAAACAGCCCCGGCTATGCCAGGTGCATTCAGGGCAGAAGGGGGCGAAATGAAAGCAGGCAGCTAATCGGAAAGCACATCACGCTCCAGATCTCGCTCCAGAATCAGGCCCTCTTGTCCGTGGCACGTGGCGGAGGTGTGACTAGAAGGTTTGGGTGGGGCCGGAGGACACACCGAGGAGGGCGTGACTCTGAGAGAGACAGCTGAGAGAAAATTGGACATGAATTTGTTACAGTGGTGCAAATAACGGACAGCTTGGAAGGTTTATGCAATTAAAGTTGCTGCTTTGAGGAAACCTGCATGTGACAGCTTGGTTAGTTATAAAACAGATTATGCAATTGTGGGATGTGCTGTAGGAACATGTCACATACTCAGTTTCCCCAGTAGAACTGGTTAACTTTGATAACGAATATTGATTTACTTTTATTCATAGTTTTCATCTGGATTGTTACTTTTAGTTGACGAAATATAACATTAGTTAACTAAAACAGGTTTCAGAAACTTTCTTCTTTTTGCTTCGTATTTATTTCAGTTTGAGGACAGTGAAACTTATTTTCTTTGGGTGTCAAATGATCTATTAATTTACAGTTCTGGCTCACTCACTTTTATCATCAGTACAGGACAGTACGGCTGCAACTAACAATTATTTCATCCTTTCATTTTTCTTACAGTTGTATTTTCTTGATTAATTCATTTGTTGTTTGGTCTATCATATGACAGAAAATAGTGAAACATGTCAGTGTTTCCCAAAGTCCAAGATGACGTCCTCAAACTTTGTCCACGGATGCTGGACTTTTTCTCAAAAAATTGCTCAAACCGATTAATTGATTGTAAAAGTAGTTAGCAATTAATTTAATGGTTAGCAACTAATGGATTATTCGTTGCAGCTGTAAAGGACAGTGGTGGTGTCGTTTAGCTTGTACTGTATTGCAGGTTTAGCAAAAACACACAAGCTCGGGTTAGCTGATGAAATAGGATGAGTTTGAAAAACAAAAACATTCAGGCATTAATTTTGGCCTGACTGGTTAGTGAATGTTGCTTCAAGTTTGTTGTGTTTTTACTGGTGATTATTGCTCTGCACGTGTCTTGTTTTCTTGTCATCAAATGTGAAAATTTATCAATATACCCATTCTCTTTTTCCCCCACACATTCACATGAGACATGCAGCAAGTGCCTGCTAGTTGACTTCCTGGGTGATCTTTACAATCCAGTTGTGTGCATCTAACCTCCCTGCCTTACAGTCGCTGATGTTTTTGTTCTGATGTGCAGGTTGTAATAACTGCACAAGCAGTAGAAGTATAAAGTGCATTTTCTGTTTTGTATTGTGTTCTGATGCAAATGCCTTACACTCTATGAATCGATATTACATCCTGCTAAATCTCTTTAGAACATTTATATTAATGTAAACTAACCTCTGTTCAGGATTCCCACTGGTGCTGTGATCATCAGCATGCAGTCGCTGGCAGGAGAATCTACCAGAGAGAGGAGGAGGAGAGAGCGCAGGGAACTCTATGAGCTCAGACTAGCAGAATGGTGAGAAATATAGAGGATTTTAATATTTTTTACACTTTTCAAGATGAATTACAACTTTTGCAGATCCAAATTCATATTCAAGCAGGTGGAATCACTCTCCTTCCTCCTTTTCAAATCCTCAGGACGGCCCGTCTGCAGTTGACAGATGAATTGATTGGAGATCTGAACGTTGGCTCTCAGTTGGAGGAAACCAGTAAGGACATGCAGAGGATCCAGGAGCTGCTCAGTTTACCGCAGAATGAAGATGTGCCTCAAGACTCAAGCAGCCAATGATAGAAAGCTGCCTCATTGCCTGTTTTCTGTTGCACGTAGAAGGTGGGACTTCACACAGCTGTGAGGATGAATGGGTCTCTTCTTTTCCTGGACTCCACACACCTTCTCTTCTAACTGAATGGAAACTTTGTCACATGAGAATTAAAAGACACTGGGTGTACCTCATCAACTCCTGTCTAATGTGCCCTCAAGTAGCTCCAGGTCCAGTGAGCTGCTCAGTAGGCATCAGTTCTGCTGGGCAGCTGTTGGGCAGCTGAAGTGTGTCTGTGTCTCTGTCTGTGTGTAGGTGTGTGTAGGCCCAAACGCGCCCCTGAAAGCAATTGATGCTCCTAAGAGGCACCGCAGGCATCAGATTTAAAATGCCAGTTTCTATTCGAGTATCGTTAGATTAAATGCCAACATCACAGAATGCCCGATTAGTATTATCAATAATTTCTTTTGTGAATAAAATATTGTCCTTTGGGGAAGAAATCCTCTTTAGTTCTCTTCAAACAGGCACTGTGGCTGCAGAAAAACAGATTTGGTCATGGGGTCCTCATTGGGCGCTCAAAAATGGGCCTGAATACGGGCATCAAGAACACTTTT
>JAJHUR010085384.1:0-16611 GCA_027495735.1 Lutjanus campechanus
TATAAAAAAAAAAAAAAAAAGAAACAAAACAACACACAAAACCTTTGATATACAGTCATAATTGTACATTATATTCCTTTACATTGAAAACAGTCCATAACAATCCTTTTATGTCTATATATTCTTTTCAGGTTTGTTTTTCTTTCTTTTAAAATCAAAGCCGTAATGTCGTCTGTGCAGTCTTGTGGCTTGTGGTCAGTCCAAACATTAAAGTGAAGAGTGAATTTTTGAAGCTTGTACCTGAAGGAATAAACAGGCTGCTGTCACAGGCTGAAGACGAGGAGCCTGCTGCAGAAACTGAAGCAATCCTGGTCACAATATTTCAGGGGAATAAAACGATACAAGTTCTTAGTGTTTGATGAAAACTGCACTCAGGTTAGTCAGTCACTTCACTTCACTATCATGGTGACTATCAATGGAAAATAAAGAGTTCAGTTGATAAATTCACATGTGCACACACTCTGGAAAGCTTGCAGTATCTTGTGTTTATGGTGTATTGTGCTCTGTGATGCATGCAGCATCAGAAAAACACCAGCAGTGTGAATAATTCTTTTCGCAGCTGCAGCTTTTACCTACCAGGTGGACAAAAGGTTTAAACAAAATGAGATTCTGATAAATATTTAACTGTGTTTCTACGTGCTTCATCTACATATACTGGTGATCTCATCCTGGTAAAACAAAGAGCAAGAACAACAACAACAAAAACAAACAAAAAAAACAGTGAAATATCATTATTTGCCAAATCTGTTTCCTGACTGCACAAACTCCATTTGAACAAACAAGTCATGGATGTTCTGTTTTTTACCACCGTCTCCGTCTGAACTGTTCGGATTTAGGTATGTTTGTTTGCTATATTATGCTACATTCAAGTGCTATAGGAAATTTAAGTCAGCTGCTAAACAGCGTTTAATTTTTATACTATTACATTCAAATCAAGAGGACAAACAGTAAACAAACAGATCTGTAACTGCTGAACTTTACAAATAGAAAATTTCCTCAGTGGAAATAAATGATGTCCCCAAATAAATGATGTTGAGTCTATCAACCTGGACAAGAAACGCGTTTCTGTACTGTTTGTCCCCGATTCTGAACGCCGAGTTTCTTATTTCACTGGATCATTAGGCTACGTCATACTTCTAATTGTTGTGGCCTACTGCGTCACCACGGTTTCTCCCCCCGTCAGCATCTGGCAAACCGATCATTGCTGGTTGACACATAACACATCACCACCAGCACAGGAATTGTGCTGCAGACGGCGATATCCTGCAAAATCCAGAGATATTTACCTGGTGGTAAGAGGCTTTATCAGCATTGTATGAACTCATATGATCACTTGAAGGGCTTTTTGGATTTTTGTTTATTAGCTTTCTTTCTTAGAGTGAAAGTCTGCAACCGGGTTGCCATTTTTTCCTGCTTGAAAACAGACCAAGCGGTGTCACTCAGCTCTATGTCACATGTTTTGTTGCTCGGAGTTGAGAGGTTTCAGACTAATTTGCCAGGCGAGGTCAGGCCATCTCTTCCTCCTAATATGTAGTTTTATGCTAAACTAGGCTACAGACGTACAAAATGGAAGATAAAAATACTTTTGGAGCAGTAGGAATGGATGTTACAGCCTCTTGTACGACTTCTGGGAATGTTGCAGAATTTAAAATCATAGTGTTGTGAGAGGAAAATTTGGCTTTTTTTTACGGCTGCTGTTCACGCTGTTAAAAAAAGTCTTTCTTCAAGCATCTTTAACTATGTGTGGGGCTGAATGTGCACAGTGGAGGTTATTTCATATTGCAGAATGAATTTTATATCAAGCTTACAGCAGTGAGTCCTGAAGACAGCGTCTTGTCACGCAGAGAAACGTTCTGGTCACTTCAAGTCTCTTTTCATTTCTTAAAGTTTCTCTGCCGCACATCTGTGTGACTTCACACCACTTTCCACTTCATATCTCCAGTGTTAAACATAATTTACGTGGTTGGTTATTGTTATTTTAGCAAAAAGTGGCTGATTCGTCCTCGGGTGTTCCCACAGTGTCTCTCCTCAGAGGGATTTTTGAGTTTGTAGTGGAATATTCCTAAAAATGATGAAAACGTCTTCCACCGATTGTCTGAAACGTCTGAAGTGGGAGATCAGACATGAAGCCTTCATTATCAGGGGACATCAGCGTCGACATCAGTGTCCATCCAAGAGAAAGTCATCATGGTGCTCATACGGCCGAGAGAGAAGTGTTTCATCACTGAACCCCATCTGAAAAATACCAGACAGACAGAGACGCTGTTTTAAATTCACTGTAAATGTACGACACGTCGATGTGGATAAAAATCAGACTGAGAGAAATGAAACACACCGTTGTTGTCGTCTGAGTCAGTAGGCGGGTCGCTGTGTGTTTGTCGCAGCTCGTTGTACTTCACCTCCACCTCCTGGAAGCAGATTATTATTACAACAAAACTCACTGTGGTCCACAGATCAGGCACATACACAGCTAAAGAAACACGATGTGGTGCACAAACGAAAATGAAGGAATCAGTAAACGAATTAGGCAAAATGTAAAAAGTTTCCTCTTGATGCACACGTATGTCACAGAAAAACTGCCTTTGCATTATCAGACAGTTTCCATCAGATTATCGCTGAGAAATAGAGGCGTTTATCTTCAGTAGGTTATTAGTAATAAGCTAATATTACACTTTATAACAATAGTTGTCTTTAGTGAGAGTTATACTGACACTGTATATATGTCTGCTGTTAAATCTGGTTGTTGGCGACAACTTTAAACAGTTGTTTAGGAGAAAATTCCAGTTGAAACCATCTCAATGATACAATTGCTGGTCTTTGACGGTCATAAACTGAAAGTCTGTGATTTTAAAGTGATTACTTCTCAGGAATATACACCCAATTCCAAGGATTCTTGGGATTTTCTCACCATAAATGTTAAAAAGTTTGATTTTAAAAACAAAATGGCAAATAATAAGTCATATAATCACATTTACATTATTGTTGGACATTATTCTTTTATTTTTCTTAATTCCTCCCTCTTTTCAAGGTGGAAAAAAACCTCTTTCGATTCGTTTTTGGTGTTTATCTTAATCTAAAAACTATTTTTCCCAGCTTAACGTGAGTATAGTAGTTGTACAGTAGTAGTAGTAGTAGTAAACAGTTATTAGGGCTCGGTATCATTTAAAAACTTATGACACCAGTACCCTCAAAGTCACTTTAAGGTATCAAAGACTGTATGGATTGTAGCCGCAGCAAATGACATGCTTATGGTGACTGGCTGCAAGCAAAACCATACAAATAATCTTTTTTTGTAGACCTGGGTAAAGAAGGATCAAATGCAGGTATCATTTGACTGGAGTAGTTTTGTTAATACTCGGTCCTGGGTTATTTCAGTCGATTTAGCTGTGAAAATAGTACTGCTGCATGCTAGTGTCTGATGCAAGCCCACGTTTGTTAAAACTCCAAGTGTTTTTCACAGGAAACCAGACCAGATTTTGAAGAAATTCACAGAGAAATACTGGAAACACAATTTCCTGAAATTCATCCCTGTCAACCATCAAAAAGCAACCTTTTTGTGCCAAAATATCCTCGTCATGCTGTGACCATAAATGCCACTTTAGCAGTCACCATCTTGTCGTGACTACGAGCATCGCTGGTGTCGATCATCAGCCGACTACCTGCAATATTCTTTGACATCACAAGGTTGACCACATCCAGCAACAACATCACCGCCACTTGTTGGGTTTATGACCTGTGTGTGTGTGTGTGTGTGTGTGTGTCTGTGTGTGTGTGTGGCTGTCAGATATGTGCTCAGTACCTTCAGATACTGCAGGTCGGCCTGCAGGAGGCGCAGGTGGGTCATAAGCTGCCTGCTGAGGTTAGGACCTCTGCTGCCCCCTGTCTGTGAGGAAGAGGAGAGCAGTTTGCTCATGTCGATGCCGACGTCACCTCCGACTCCTCCATCATCGTCAGTGCTGCACTCCTCGGGGCTGAAGTCCAGAACCACAAAGCCGCCGTTGCGTTCAGTTGTCTCGGACAGTCCTGGGTTTTCTCTCTGTGAACCCGCAGACTCGTGGCCCTCATCGGTCGCAGCAGAAGGCCCCTCAGGGCTCCCCGGCAGAGAGGCACTCTGCTCACATCCAGGGGCCCCACTCTTATTGCTCTCCTCTGTCTCCTCCTCCGCTTCTCTGCTCGTCATGTGGGTGAAAAGAACCTGCTTCAGCATCGCCACTGAGACAGAGAGAAACAGGTTATTTTCTGAAGTAGATGTCATTTCAATACAATACTATTTTTGAGACAGATATCTCAAAACGAAGCCAGAAAAAAAGACAATCAAAAATATGTTTTTGTTATTTGGGTGAACTGATCCTTTAACATGTAACTTACATGTCCTGAGAGCCTCTTCACCTTTGGAGGAGGGTAAACTGAACACGTTGTTTTCTTGGTTTTCAAAAGCGATGCCTTGACGTGACCCCTCCTGCAGGAAGGGCATTCTGTCTGCCAGCTGACCGTCCAGAAAAGCCTCCAATTCAGCTTCATCCACCTCTTCATCATCCTCCCCCTCTTCCCCCTGTCTGTCCGCTACAGGCGGCTCCTCTTCCTCGTCTTCAGATTTCATGCCATCAAACGGGTTCAAACTCGGTGGAGGTTGGATGTCCGGAGAGGAGGCGGCATCTTTATCTGAAACGCAGACATTTGGATTCAAAGGATGCTCATGTATCACGCTCATATCCCGAAAATCTATACAACCAGAGGCTAAAAGGTTATGTAAGTCAATAAACCATAATAATTGATAAAGGCATTGAAATTATGTCATAAAAAACAGAAATCATCATTGAATTTTACTAAATTAATAAAAAACATACTGATCCAAAAGACTAAATGTAGAAACATGACTAAAATATTTCTCAATACTCCAGAAATTATTTGAAGTAAGTTGATTACAGCATGTTGTCACCACATTTTGCACCACAGGTAATGTACAGTAGTGTAACAGCATCATCCTGAACATGTAACATGATGACGTGAAAGACAAAGGCCTTAAATTTGGCTGCAAAAAAGAACAAATTCTCTTGCTATTATGGTTTTTATTTGAGATAAACTAAAACAGGATCATGCAACAACCATCTCCCGTGGCCAGTTCAGGGCCGTCTGCAGGAGGTGGGGTTAGAGAGGTATATGAGGGACAGTATGCCACCTCCTGGTGTTGAAACTCCTGATGGACACCAAACTCTGACTAACAGGAGGCAGGTTGCATTTAATGATTATTCTAATCATTATATCAATTCATTTTTCAATTAAGTGACTATTTGTGTCGTTTAATAGATGGATAAATGCACACTTTGCGTTTAAGCTGACATCTCCGAATTGCTTGTTTTGTCCAAAACCACAAGATATTCAGTTCACAATGAAATGAAACAGAAACAAGCAGAAAATCATCACAGTAATGAGCCTGGAACCAGTGAATGATGGAGATATTTGCTTGAGATTTATTTGAACGATGATCAAAGAATCCTTATCTACAAAGCCCTACTTGCCTTCAAGAGCACTATGATCATCTGCAGCTGGTTTATTGGCTTTGCATTCCTTGACTCTTCATCTACTTTTATTTTATCATCATCCAGTGGGTTTTATTCTCCATCTTATTTTGCATAAACTACAGCATCTTTGTTCCTGTTTTTTGTGCTCATTCTATGTATATTTTATGTGAAGCACTTGATGCATGCAGTGTGTGTGTTGTAAAGTACTTTGAGCTCCATTTGTTCTAAGAAAGGTCATACACAAATAAAGTTTGTTGTTGTTTTTATGTCAACTGAATAATAAACTAAATGTTTCGACACTTACCTGGAGAATGGATGCTTCCACTTGATGTGTCGTTGGGATCTTTGCTCGTTTTGGGCATCCCGCGTTTGATGATCTCAATCGCATCCCGCTCAGCACTGAAACACACATTATATTAGAAACAATGAAAAACAAACGATGATACCAGTGAGTAAGAGTGTGTGTGTGTGTGTGTGTGTGTGTGTGTGTTAGTGGACTCACTCAGACTGAGCTGCAGGTGTGTCTCTGTTGTGAGGTTTGGCCTTCATGGCGTCAGCACTTTGCGTGATCAGACACTGCCACCTGGACGGACGGATGTGAAACGGCAGGATGAGACGGAGGAAACAGATGACAAACATGGAGACGACATGTCTGTGGTGCGAGACTTACGTCCTCTGATCGGACACCGTCTGAGCCATCAGCTCGTAGATCTGAGCTCCGTTTTCCGACATGGACAGCACGAAGAAAGACTTGTTGTCTGAGGAGGACAAAAATACAAACGATGATCACATGCATTATATGACAGTTAGGTTTTGTTTTATATTTTTGGGATAAGCGTGAAACGATGTGACTTCAGCTGGCTTGCATGCTAGAGAAATCATGTCAGTGACGAGGCATAAATGGCAACACTCCCTGCAATCTCACTGGCACCCAAAACTAAAAAGACGAGAGAAGATGCTGGTGCAGTAACCTGTTAAGTGTCTCAGTACACTAACACAAACATGTCATTAGGTCTGCAGGTTTTTGGTCATAAACAAAACTATTGGACACAATAAAACATTGACCCGATGATGACACTACATGATAAGTTCAACGAGGTTAAACTCCAGCAACATTATGTCGAACAACTTTATTTTCAGACCGATGTATTTCGGCTCTGGCCTTCATCACGGTCATCATAAAACACATTAAAAACGACACTTAAAGAGGGTATGAATCAGACAAAAAGTCAGAAAAGTAAAAGCCAACAGGGCACATTCGAAGATGGGTTGGCTCTGGGACAAAGAGGCACAGGAAGTGTCCAGTAACGAACACGAATAACACCATATTTGGTCCATAAACTGAGGAAGTGCAACTTGAGTTACCCAGTTTGTACATGAAAGAATTTTCCTAAATACACCTCATTTATGAGGTTTTGTAGTGGGTTTTTTATGATGGACATTTTGTATATACAACCCAAAAATAAAAGTAAATCTTACCAGTTGCCACTGGACGAACCAGGACAGTGTTGAGTTTGATGACGGGGCTGAAGGTGTGTTTAGCGTCGGCGGCGCTGGCCAGGTTCTTTCCGTGGAATTTGAGGATCAGACGCTCGTCCTGTTTCTGCAGTAAGACCAGGATGTCCTCCAGGAGGAGCGTGTACAGCTCTGAAAGGACACGTGATATAAAACTGCATGTGTGTGTATGAAGGTATTGCTGTAAATACTGTGCTGCTACGGCTGATTACTTTTTTTTATTTGCACATGGCAAGAGCGAGGCAAGTTTATTTAGATAGCACCATTCAGACACAAGGCAATACAGACATTAAGAAAACATTAAAATTGCATTTAAAATATGACAAAAAAACAAAAAGCAAATGTCCTCTTTGTTCACACACTGGTGGAGTGAAGTTTTTACTGTATTTTTGTAATGTATTCTCATATACTTGTGTGTGCGTGTACCAATTGT
Source organism: Lutjanus campechanus (assembly GCA_027495735.1). Taxonomy (NCBI): domain Eukaryota; kingdom Metazoa; phylum Chordata; class Actinopteri; order Lutjaniformes; family Lutjanidae; genus Lutjanus; species Lutjanus campechanus. The sequence goes on from JAJHUR010085384.1 coordinate 7,471, forward strand.
CTTGTCTTTATTGACTTTCCAGGAGAGAGGTCCCTCATGCACCATCTTCCTCTTGGTCAGGTCCAAATTCTGCAGGACAAGAATCAACTTTCAATAAAAAACAGCAGCTTCACGAACAACCTCAACACTTATGCGCGGCAGCTGAGGAACATAGAACCCTGAGAACATAGAAATGAGTCATACATTGATCAGAGAATCGGGAATGTAAACTTGTTTCTCACCTTCAGCTCCAGGATTATGGGGTTTTCACTCTGTTTGAGAGACGAGATGTCTAACCTCCTCTGATACTCCTCCAACCTCTGACGATCAAAAAAAACACAACATCTTAAAGCTTTAAAACTCCCGGAAATTACAAAAACAAACCATTGTTAAGCAGAGTTATTACAGTTTTGTATTTTTCATTATGTTTTATTTTTATTCACTTGCTTACACTGAGTTTTCAGTACTTTTTCCCATCATACTTGTTTTATTCTATAATATTTACTTGGTTTTTTTGAGTAAGTTGGTGACAGAAATGAACAACTTGACATAGTTAAGTTCTTTAAGGTAATCAGTTTTCTCATATTTTTTATAAGTAAACTTAACTTGTTAGAATTCACAGTGTATTATTGTACAATACAAACACAACACTGTGTGAAGGCAGTTGACAAAGACTGAAAGCCATTTCCTATTTATTTTATTTTATTTTAGTTAGTTTTGTAAACACACAATATTGTCTCAGTTAAGTCTAGTTTTTATTTTTATTTCAGTTTTATTTATTTCTAAAATGTTTTTTTCACACCAGGCTTTAGTTTTTAGTTTAGTTTTAGTTAACTATCCTAACATTAGTATTATGTTGGTTTTAATAATTACAAAATGTGTATACCTGTTTGTTCTCAGCCTCTTTGACGGCCTGGTTGACATCGTTGAGGATCTTTTTGCAGCACTCTCCAGCTCTCTTCACCTTTTCCCTCTCCTCACCATCCTCTGTGGGAAGGTAAACAAACATAAGTTGCTTGATGTAGATCTAAAACTCTGTCGTTCTTCTTGGCAAATCATCAACTCTGTTCTCAATATCATAAGTGGGAAAGCGTGCAGTCACGTTTACACCCGTGCAGTTGATACCTGTGTACTTGGCGATGTTTTCCAGTAGGAGTGGGTACTTGGTGAATCTCTGCATCTCCACAGGAATGATGTCTTTAAGCTGCAGCCTGCGACACCGACGGTTACTCTCAGCCTCCTGAAGAAAGACAACAAGGAGAAACCAGGAGGATCAGCATCCAAAACCTCTGTGACAGATCACAAATGTACATTAAAGGAAAGGCATGATAAAAAACAGACTTCTGAAACAGATTTCTGAATGAAATAACTCAAACAACTACGATGAGAGGAGGTAGAGAGGTTCGACTTCCTCTTGATTAAAATACTGTATGTTCACCACATCAAAAGTGTCGCTTCCTGACAGCAGACAGCGGTTTATGTGTTTTCTGTTCCTCTGACCTGCATGAACAGAGCGAACCTCTGGTCCTTCTTCTTTCTGCTCTTGATGAGCTCCAGTGCAGACGGCTGGTTACTGCAGAAAGTTCCCACTGCTTTCTTTATCTTCTCCTCTTCCTCACCGCCGAACTGGAATCAACACACCAACATGCAGCGGTTTAATAATGACGCATCAATAGTTACATCACATCACATCCGCCACCTGCAGGACGTGAGACCGGTCTTACCCAGGCCAGGAGATCATCTGCAATCTGACCGATCACCGACGTCTCGCTCCTCTTCCTGATCGCTGTCATCTGCTCCGTTACAGAAACTGTGGAGCAAATAGAGAAGACAATTCATGTTTTTCAGTGTTTGAGTCTTTAAGACATCGTCAGCACTGCTGAGAAACGTTCATCTTTGAAGACTCGAATAAATTAATTCATCTGACTTACGAGCGTGCAGATGTTTTTCCAGTCTAACATTCTTGCAACTTTGATTTGAATTGAATTTGTCAGTTCTTGTTTCTCCAGTTTTAGCTGAACTATTGAAGTTGCTGTTAATTTTAGAACAAAGTCTGTGGCTCTTAAAATAACCTGGTACCCTAAATCCCTCCTGGATTAGACACTGTAAAAAGAGCAGCAGCTTTTCCTGAAAATGTAATGTAATTATAAATCTATATATCAGGATTGATGACTTAAACTTCAGCTTGGGTGCATCAGAAATTATCGGATTGCTTTTATTTTATTGAAGCTTTACTGGACAGTTTCACAAAGAAGCAAAAAAAAAAGCAACAAGTCAAAAGATTTTATTGCCATTTAATCTTTTTGCTTTTGCAGATTGATTCTGTGATTTGTGCTCATCCCTCTGTGGCATGCAGCAGTATTGTGTGAGTGACGTTACCATGCAGCTGAATGATTTCCTCCAGGTTCACAAAGATGTGTTTGATGTCCTCTGGTGGGAGGATACCGTCTCTATTCAGCCTCTGGTAGAAAACACAGTCCAGCACCTTCAGCGTCCGCAGGTGAGCGCGCTCAGTGTAGAACAGCTCTGAGGGGGGACAGACGCAGACATGTAAGGTGATATGTACAGCACTGCATGTGCATATTTTACGTGTGAACTGTAGGTGACTCACCATTGATGACCTCCTGTCGTTTGATCTCCTGCGGCGTTAGACTTGCCAGGACCCCTCGGCTGACCAAACTCTGCCAGTTCAGAGGGTCCTCTTCACACTCCATCTCACCTCCCTGGTCGTCTTCACTCTGGAAGTCGGCTGAAGTCACCGCACACTGCACCTCCATCCTGCTGCCGGCCGAACACACAGGGAGAGAGGCTATCACAGTGAGACCACGGCGGTGGAGGAAAGCGGTGAATGTGTCACATTATGTCAGGATAATCTTTATTTATTGCACTTAACTGTCTAAAAAAAAAGGTTTAATATTCATTCCTTGTGTTTTATCATTATACATTTTAACAAATGATGATGCTGTGATGGATTAATTGTCCTGTAACAACCATAGAGCTCAAACAATTAATGAATCTGCAACTATCTGACTATCATTTAATAATCTGAGTGATTTTTCAAGCAATAATGCCTCAAACCAAAGTATGCTTCTCAAATTTGCGGTTTTAAATGGGTTTTAATCGGTTTTGGACTGTTGACAAGATAAAACAATCAATCTGAAGACACCACCGTGGGCTGATGGGAATTTTTCATAATTTTCTGACATTTTACAGACTAATAAGCAGATTCATCAATAATAAAATAAATGTTAGTTGCAGCCCCACATGTATGTGCTCTCCACATTAATCCCATCTGAACTTGTCATTACAGCTGAGACTTTATAGTGTCAACAGCAAGCTCATGTTTTTATTTTACCAGACAGTTTTAGAGAATGTAATTCGATATGGCATACAGGTATGATAACCCGTCAGTACAGTTAAAAGTAAACTTGAAGATCATAGGGAAGAAAGAACATCCCCATCTTTAGCTTTCATATGAGGAGTCTGTGCTCAGGGAGGCACTGAAGATCCTGAACGACCCAACACGCTTTCTGAACCCTGAATTTCATGTGCAGCCTTCAGTTCGATGATTCAGAACACCAAACTGTAGATTAAACCGGGACAAAAATTCATTCACTCCATCCTCCATAAAAATATTACCAGCTGAGCACACCGAGCGTGTTGATTAACTGGTTAATAAGTAAAAAGCGTCATGAATTCAGCCATGAATACAGTATCTTGTGGCTCTACAGGAAGAATCAGACACACAACACGATGTCTGCCACCACCTTGAAATACTTCAAAATATTTAACAATGAAGATGCAGATTGTGCGCTGGGCTGGAGGGATAAAATGTGCTGGACTGAGGTTTGCTGCAACCTTTGGAATCTCTTTGGAAAAGCTTCAAGAACACTGGATTTATATTTTATCCAAAAAAACCTCTGGGTGAAATACTGCAGCATGTGATGGATTTACCTTCAGCAGCTGGCTGTGGCAAAAAGGGCTCCACACTGAAGAAAGATGGCAAAAAATCTGAAGCCTCACACCAAGTGAGTCAGAGCTTTTTTTTTGAGTTTTGCTTTTAAACTTTGGGTGATCATTAAATTTATTAAACCTGCTATATTATTGCAGCATGCACGGTGTGAGCCGTCTGTGGAGCTCAGCAGAATGTGGAATCTGTCTCTGCTCAATATTGTGACTTTGAAAACGCCAAATAACCTCTTTTAACGAATTCTGTTAAGTTAAAAATATTACGAATTGTAAAATATCACTTCCATGACGCTGTTCAGTCAGACAGAGACAGATCACAGGCTGAATTTGGCATTTCATCCTGCATGCAGCATGCACAGTTTATATCATGTTCATTATAATGTTGATTGATGTTGAAATTGTTTTCTTCTGCCTAAATAATTATTAATACCAACAGATAATACACCGAAGTGGTCAGGGTTGGAACCCACATACATCTTGACAGTGAGCTTCTGTTCCCAGGGCTAAAATCACAAAGTGTGAACACAGGATAAGAGAAAATCCAAATCTTGTAAGTACCTGAACGTCTCCTGGTCTTCCTCCTGTAGCTGCTCCAGGTTTGAGGGACTGAAGTCAAACTGAGTGCCGGTTGGACTGAAGACGCCGTCCTGGTGGTCACCAGACTGCAGACCTTCACCCAGTCTGGGCTGGACGCAGAACGGAGACAAATCTGTAGAGGAAAGAGGAGAGCAGAGACAATACAAAGAAAATACAGAAAGTCAGGAGTCCATTCAAATATTCATGCATTTTCATTTTTGTCTTTACTGAAATGATTAAACATTTTGATTTTTGTTCAACTCCAAATGATTTTTTGTGAATCTGCTCTACCAAATAGTTGATAAAACTGAAATATTTTGAGAAAAACAAGTCATAATTATGAAAAAAGCTGCAATAATTTGAAAACAACGCATTATTTCAAGTAAAAAAATTGAAATAGTGGCATTAATACTCTGTAAACCTGGGACTGAGAGCCCACAAAATATCCTGTTACACAAAATTCTGTTTATTTTTTGGACCTTGTTTTATGGAGGAAGTGCATTTCTTCTCTTCAGGCCTTTAGAAATATTCAAGTGAAACAACCACTATCTTTTAATAATACCATCATATTCCCAATAATAGATTCTCTTGAGGAAGAGAAGCAGGTAAATCTTACTGGAGTCGGAGTCTATTCCACTGGTGTCTGAGGCCAAACCGGTCGGCGAGCTGTGTGTCGGGGAGGTGGTGGAAGCTGAAAACTGGGCGCTGGTGTCCAATCCCTCGCTCAGCTGATTTCCACGGATCCGTCCAGAGTTCGGGGTAGAAGAGTCGGACTGCTCAGGGATGCCGAAGGCCGGCTGAGAGATCTGCTTCGGTGACCGCTGCTTGTTCATCTCCACGGCCTTACCCACTGCACAAAAACCCATGTACATAAACACACACATACATAAGGGCATTGAAACATCAACTCCTCTCTCATACCTCTATTAAAATGTTATTTATTTATTATTACTTTAATAGCATCTGTGTGTTTAGTACAGGATTTGACCCTTGTTGATTTTTTTAATAACTGCTTCACTCTGCAGAAATGGGAGAGGGATCTGTAGTATCTGTGAATAAGTTTGAAGTTTTCTCCTCACCTGAAGTGGAGTCCACTCTGCTCAGTCTCCGTGGCGGGCCGAGGATGTTGGGAAACCGAGGCTTTTTCACCTTCTCCTCACCCTCCTTCTCAGGTTTGATCGTCTTCTGCTCGTTAAAATAACACATATTTACTTTTGAAATATTTACTTGAAAGGCAGCATTTCAAACAGAAAGACAGTAAGACCACGAAAAGCATGGGCAATGACAACTGAAAGTGATCTGCTTTGGAAGATTATTCTCTTAAACATATCGCTCAGCCCTAATTCATAGAAATGAGCGAGTGCATCATTATTTGTATCCGTATCTATACTCGAAATGGGAGGGGATTAAACCAGATGTGGGTGGTGCATAAACTGGAAGTGGCCAGGACAAAAGGGGAAGATCAATTAATTGAGACAGGATAGCTGAAGTGAGGACAGGAGAGAGGCAGACAGTGGGGCGGTGACATGCAGCAAAGGACTGCATGCAGGAGTTGAACCCACAGCTGCAAAAAAAATATAATAAATAAAAGTTGCTATATTTACTATGCTATCATTTTTATAAACTTTAATGCATAAAATTATGATATATTGACACATTTTACTCTACATTATCGGTACAAAATATCTGTTTCAGCCAAGTACTCGCTCAAATCTACTAATTAATTACAAAATCTATGTTATATGTACAGAGCAATAACACTTTTTTTAATGGATATGGTAGATATAAAATAAAGACATAGATAGCCTACAGAAAGTAATATTAGTAAGGTAAGACAGATAAACAAGTGAGCTAAGACAGATGGACAGGTGAAGTAGGTTCCACAGGAATGTGGTGGCAGGACGATGAAGCGTATTTTTGCACTCGTGTGTCTCTGAACAAGGGATCGGACCTTAATCTTGGGCAGGAAATTGATGCGCGCCCGTTTGTGTTCGAGGCCGCGAGGCTCCTTCACTTTCACCCCGAGGTGCTTCATGTAGGTGAGAATCACATACTGCATGGTTTGGCTGCAACATGAGAGGACACGCAGTCAAGACAAAAACAGAGAATAATAACAATAATGATAGTACAAAACTTTATTATCATTCTCTACCATTATTTCACACGCTTGTCGTTTTCATAAAGGCACGTTACGTTTTGCAGACGTGAAGCTCAAGCTTCTGTTATACCGTCGTCTTCTGAGGTACTTTAATGCAATTTCGTGTAAATTAGATCAGATCAGGCTGAACAGAAACTAAAACAGATATTACTCTGATGGTCCTGACTTACCACTTCTCCTCTTCTGTGGGCTGTGATGTCAACCTGCAACAGTTAACTGAGGGTTAGCACACACAGATAATCGCACAAGAAATGTAGGAACTGAATATACGCATGTTTGTTTCTTTGTGTCTGTGTGTGCTCAGGGACTCACAGGATGTCCTCTATCTTGGAAAGGATGTGTTCAGCACAAGAGCATTCCTTCTCCAAGGCCTCTTTTCCTTGTTCTGCGTCCAGCTTAGATAGCTCGTCCTCAGCCAGGGTCAGTCCCATGCTGCGCTTCTGTCTGCACGCACATGAACATAAACACAAGCAAACAAATAACATCATTCACAGGGCAACATATCTCGTGTAAAGACATATGACTGATATTACCCGCTCACAACTAACAGGTTTCAACTTCCAACTTAAATCATTATTGTCAGAATGGTTATACAGATGTGTGACTCTTTAGGGGCTTTCATATCACCACAAGGTTGCTAACCCGCCTCCAGAACTGGTTTTGATCACAGTGATTGAGGTATGGAGCAGCTGCTGCCCATGTGAATGCGCACAGATTTTTGCTCTGCCACCCAAAGTTAACTGTGCAAGACTCTTGGGGGTAACTGCTCGGATTTGGCCAATCAAATAGAGGATGGCAAATATAGCGGATCAGCAGGACCAGTTCCAGACTAATATGACACGGTGTGCATCTGAAACTAGTGGGGGTGGACTAGTATCTACAGTGAGGACTGTTAAACAGAAATGAAAAACAGAATGTGGTCCCTGATTATGCGATTATGCTGCACCACAGCTGGAGAAAGATTTTTTTTGGGTTTCTAAAACTCAAATATTTAAGTTTATCTAAAGTTTATCTTAACAAAACATTATTAGCTGGTAAAACTTCTTTAAAATGTAAGAATTTGAGTTTGGACTCAAAATATATTGAAGTAAGTTGCCTTAAAATTTTACGTTTTCCCAACTTCTTCATTTTTACAGTGCATAAATTACAGCATTGCTAATACACAGTAACCATTATAATAATTTAATTGTATTTTAACAGTAAAATAACTATTCACCAAGTTTAATTAGCTATCAATGATTTTTGATCACAGTGCTCAGCACCAATGATATGCTGATAAATCTGCAGCCTCTGAGAAGTACTGTACCAAAATGCAGTTCTGTTATGCACGTGTGCTCACTGTGTTTACTTTTATTAAATCTCCTGGAAACAACACCAGGCTGCCACAGTATAACCATACAATACAGGACATGTCTGATTACCAGGGCTGAAGGCAAAAAGAGCTCAGATTTTACCCCTGAAACAAACTGCTGCTGTGTAACATTATTTACTGAACTACTTGACCATAAAGGTGCTGAGATAAATTAGAATTGTATGACATAATAATCACCAAATCAGTTTCTTTATTTTTTATTTCTGTCGTTATTATCACTATCAGATGGTATGATGTTCACCGAAGCCCCTGTCTGTCATCGCAGCCTTGGACCAGCTGGACCAGCAGCAAAACTCTTTGCATTTTTGGGGAACGCTCTTGCAGGTAGGCAGCTGTCAGGCTGGTTGCCACGTGGCGGTATAAAACAGCCTTTACCTGAAATCTTCCAGGTTCTTGTGCAGGTCTGGTAGGAGTGTGTCCTGTAACACTTGGGTGTACTGCTTGCAGAGCTCCTCTGGGATTAACTCCAGCCTCCGCTTCTCTGTGCAGAGACACAAACAAACCCCCAAAAATATTCAATATTTTATTGCAAGTCTTAAAGTTAAATGAAATGACTACACACAAGAAAGCAGGTGCATCAACATATATGAATCTCAGTCTATAGTGATAGTTATTGAACATGCAAAATTATGAGATGTTAGAATTTCTTTTAAGCCATTAATTTATTAAAGAAGTCTGTGATACATTTGATCCCTCACCCAGTTCAGCTGCCATTGCCTCTGGCAGTGGTATTTTCAGATTCTGGGAAAGACAACCAGAAATAGAATTAGAGTTGCATCAATAAATATAGAAACTATTAAATAAGTCAGGAATGTGGTGTAAGAGAAGAGAAGTTGCCCGAGAAAAGTAAGAGAATAACTTACTGCTGTTCGATCCATAAAGAGTGAGTGGAACTCCATGAAGAAGCGTCGGCTTTCTTTGGAGCTGGTTTGTTTGTGCATGTCAGCGTAGAGATAACAGAGCTAACAAGAGGGAAGAAGACAGAAATCATATTATGTAGCTGTTCATGCTGCAGTTCAGTCTATTAAACTGCCATAAAACATGAACAAATATCTCTATGATATCTCATCAAATAGATTTTTTTTTT
>JAJHUR010085384.1:16631-28453 GCA_027495735.1 Lutjanus campechanus
CACAAGAAATGTAGGAACTGAATATACGCATGTTTGTTTCTTTGTGTCTGTGTGTGCTCAGGGACTCACAGGATGTCCTCTATCTTGGAAAGGATGTGTTCAGCACAAGAGCATTCCTTCTCCAAGGCCTCTTTTCCTTGTTCTGCGTCCAGCTTAGATAGCTCGTCCTCAGCCAGGGTCAGTCCCATGCTGCGCTTCTGTCTGCGCGCACATGAACATAAACACAAGCAAACAAATAACATCATTCACAGGGCAACATATCTCGTGTAAAGACATATGACTGATATTACCCGCTCACAACTAACAGATTTCAACTTCCAACTTAAATCATTATTGTCAGAATGGTTATACAGATGTGTGACTCTTTAGGGGCGTTTACGGTGTAAACCAGCCTTTACCTGAAATCTTCCAGGTTCTTGTGCAGGTCTGGTAGGAGTGTGTCCTGTAACACTTGGGTGTACTGCTTGCAGAGCTCCTCTGGGATTAACTCCAGCCTCCGCTTCTCTGTGCGGAGACACAAACAAACCCCCAAAAATATTCAATATTTTATTGCAAGTCTCAAAGTTAAATGAAATGACTACACACAAGAAAGCAGGTGCATCAACATATATAAATCTCAGTCTATAGTGATAGTTATTGAACATGCAAAATTATGAGATGTTAGAATTTCTTTTAAGCCATTAATTTATTAAAGAAGTCTGTGATACATTTGATCCCTCACCCAGTTCAGCTGCCATTGCCTCTGGCAGTGGTATTTTCAGATTCTGGGAAAGACAACCAGAAATAGAATTAGAGTTGCATCAATAAATATAGAAACTATTAAATAAGTCAGGAATGTGGTGTAAGAGAAGAGAAGTTGCCCGAGAAAAGTAAGAGAATAACTTACTGCTGTTCGATCCATAAAGAGTGAGTGGAACTCCATGAAGAAGCGTCGGCTTTCTTTGGAGCTGGTTTGTTTGTGCATGTCAGCGTAGAGATAACAGAGCTAACAAGAGGGAAGAAGACAGAAATCATATTATGTAGCTGTTCATGCTGCAGTTCAGTCTATTAAACTGCCATAAAACATGAACAAATATCTCTATGATATCTCATCAAATAGATTTTTTTTTTCAGATCAGTGAAGGCATTTCACAAGGATCAATCCTTGGCCCACTTTAATTCATAACAAAATGGTGTTTATGACTTTTTTTTAATGTAGTCCACTACTCTACAGCTCTTTGTATAAATCAGAATAGTCTGTATTCTTCTTATTCTTACAATTTATCCCAATAAGAATTGTCTGTGTGGTAAAAGCTATAGACCTCCACTGTTAGTCAGAAACTAGTGCGGACACATTAATAAGCAACAGTATTCTTTCATTGCGATAATCATAGCCACTGTGGGTTATTTTGGGTCAGTCACACATACATGTTCCTCAAACTATAAATACTCACTAGAGCACCAAATGCGTATTAATCCCCAGCTAAAAATAGCTCCCGACACTTGCTATAAAGTGCCTCGTTGTTATGGGAAATTACAAAGCGCTTTCAAAAGTCAGGAAGCTCGTCCCGCCGGAGACCCATTAGCAGACAGAGCGAGCATAAATTCATCAGAATCAAATCTCAAAAGATTGCTCAACAGGCTTGACATACAGACAACAGAGCCTTTGACATCATATCCGGGGGGATAATGTCAGTAAATTTGAGTAAAATACAGACCTTGCTTATCTTGTGAAAACGTCCCGCATGAAACACAGACATGAGTAGATAATTTGTAAATTACATGAGGTCCCCCGGTGATAACAGACCTCTACGTTCAGGGCTGATTTATAACAGTAGATGGTGTGTTGAGTCATTTTCAAGCCCTGAAATACAGATTTTTCTAAATTTGGTTAAATAAAAAACATCTTTGCAGGTTTTGCAGTACCTCTAATATCATGGGTATTATCATACCTTAAAGCTACTGTGAGGAACTTTAATATTTTGTTGATTTTGGAGGCCCCCTGTGGACATAATAAATAAAAATCTCCTTCTGCTTCTTCTCAACTGGCTAAAGTAGGACTCACTGTAACCTCACCTAAAAAAAAATGTGAACACAGACTCGTTTCACGTGATTTCTGACCTAATCGCAGCCATTAAGAATAATGGCAATAGAAACGGCCAGTCTTCTGATTGATGGTCTTGTTTGATTATGTAGGTTATATAGAGGCATCAGTAATAAACTGATGCTGTTTCATAAGCAGTTAAAAACCCCCTTGTAGTAGCTGTAATTTGCATTGTGTGTGCGTGTTTGCATAGATACCAAAGGCGCAGGGTCAAACTGCGAGACGACATGATGGAGGAAGACCGCGAGGTGAGCCGGACGAGACTTCAGTAAGTCTATACTCTGGAAAGAGCTGCACTCTCCATTAATCTGACAGACACAGAGAGACAGAGAAAGAGAGAGAGATCAATTCAATAGACTTTTTAAAAAGTCCGTCAAATGACAAATTCATCAACAGGATGCTTTACAAATGGTTACAATCAATCAGGTTTTAAACCCTTTATGAATCATTAAAAACAATAATATATCAACATAAACAGCCCCAAGGCGACTGCATCGTTTATTCAGGGGAACATGCATATTGTTTTCTTATTTTTGTATCTAAATGTTCACATGAATGAAGATAATGTGAGGAACAAAATCAACTTCTTGTCCGATTAGTCGCTTAGAAGCATTTCTCACCTGCTCCTGCTGAGAGTCAAAGTAGTCGTCTTCTGCTCCAATGATCTGGGGGTTGAGGAGGTAGGGAGGGCTACCCACAATGCACTGAGCACTGGAGTCCTGAGTGATATATTGGCATGGTTATATGTGCTGACAAAGATACCTGCCACCATTATAAGTCAAATTGATTCCACTGAAAACTTTACTTTAGCTTGAATGATTTTACAAAAGCAAAAGGAATAAAAACTTCAGCGTGTCTCTGTGTATGTGTGTGATAGTGTGTGTATTACTATATGATAATATATTAGTGTGTATATTACTGTATTATAGTATATTACTGTGTCAGGGGTGTCCTCAGAGTCCGGCGATGAACAGAAGTTGAGGCCGTCTCTGCGGTTGACGTCCGGGCTCTGACAGGGCGTCTCTCTCTTGCCAGAACTCTCTGGAAGGGGGCTGCAGTGTATCTAATACACACACACACACACACATAAATACACTTTACTGTAAAATACACACACAGAACAACACAACACTTAAGCCAAATTGATTGTTTAGTCTGGTGCTGAATGCTGGGAAATCCCCTGAGATTGAAAAGTACGACCATTTCATCCCTATTTATAGAAGTCGTGATAAAAAAGATTGTTGTTACAAAGGAGTCTGGGTAAGCAGTATTTTCAGAGAGACTTCCTGCCGCATTTAACTTCAGACCCTGGGTACTTTCACAATACCGTTATTAACCATGTGCTCCACGGTCAACAGCAGCACCTGATCCACGGTGACGTAGTTCTTCACAAAAATACCCTCCATAAAACACAAACCACACACAGTATGAAAAGTTTAAACCAGTGTTTATTTTTCAATAATATATCCTGTACATACATACAGTATACGTTTGTTTTGTGTTGTGTTGTTTGATCTGATCTTGGTAAAGTGTTATAAGCTGTAGCTTCAGCCTGCACCTTTTTTTGGACTGCAGAAGTGTTTAAGTTATGTTAAATTACTATGTTGTAATGTTTTTAACTGCATTATTTAAATATCTGCCATTTTTCTGTGACAGGCTATGCATTTATTTGCATGAATTAGTAGATTTATACTCTATGTGATTTTCTTTTTTTTATCTACAGACCAAAATAAAGTCTAAAATTCTTTTTTCAGTACCACCTGACCAGGCAAAACATTTTTTTGTTCAAAAAAAGAAAAAAGCTTATAAAGAGACATAATACAGCTCTGTGCCTTCATTGTCAGCTTATTGTGGAAAACCCCACCGTTTTAACTTTCTTTTTCACTTCTTTCTCAGTGATATCACATGTATTACTGCTGCCTCTCAACCACAAATCCATTTTCTTGATTTTATGTCTGTTGCTCAAAACAGAAACTGGCTTCTCCTCACAATCTGAATCTGACTGTGTTTGTTGTTTTCTTTGTCTGTGAGGTTTCACAGCAGTTAACATTTCTCTGCCATGAACGATTACATTGAAAACAGGAATACTGAATATAAAATGTGGTTTAATCAAACCTACATTTACATCTTTTATTGAACTTATTAGAATATTATTATTTTAGTAATTATGCATGACATATTTCTTTAAGTGATAAATCTCACATAGTTCCTGCAGTAATCCCCCATTAAAAAACGCTGCCTTAAACTAAACTCGCAAACAAAAATAGCAAAAAATCATGTCGACATTGAAGCTGAGAACTTTTTAAGAAACCTAGAACATCTACCTAGAAATTATTGACTAATCTCTTCCTCATTTTTTTTGATGAATTGATTGTAAACTGTCAGAAAATAGTGAAATTCATCGCAACTTACCAGAGCTCAAGGACACAACTTAAATTACTTCTTCTGTCTGACCAACAGTCTAAAATCCAAACATACTAAATGTTGACTGTTGTCAAACAGAGAAAATACATATAGTTGAGAATGTGGAACTAGTGAATGTTTGATAAATTACTTTAAAATTACTTTAAAAATTAATTAATCTTTTGGTTATCAAATGACAAAATAATGTTTGTATCTGTTTTTTGTGTTTTGTTAATTTTTTTGTGTTTATTTTACTTTATTTTATTTTATTTGTTGGACACCCAGGTTGAAGAGATACTGCGTCTTAACAGGACCTTTCTGGTTAAATAAAAGACAGATAAAAGTAAAAAACATATATAAGCTAAAATGAATCGACAAATCTTTTAAGCATCTACCAACGCTGACTTCAGCAGCGGGCACAAACCCACACATGACAAAGTGAGCACTGAGTGCTTCTGGGTAATGTGGTTCACCGCAGTAACAGCTCTGATCTGTCATTATACTCACAGAGTTACTGTTGGACGACGGGCCGTCGTTCCCGCTGTCACCACGCGAGGAGGACGGGGTCAGAGGACACCCGCTGTCCCCCTCCTCTGCTTCGCTATTCCTGGACCCTGTGGCTCCATCCTGGAAACACACACACAAGAATTTCCATAAAGTAAAGAAACGTAACGCCTTAATGCTATTATTTAGTTATGTTTTCAAAAAGGCAGTATGTATTTATTTCCACCACTGCAAGAACTACAGCTGCCTGCACCTGCAAAGGAAACTCTGAGGGTGAATGTCTTCATTTGAGACAGGGAGACAGGGACAGACACTGAAATCTGTATCTGAGTAGTTGGGTCTCGAGGTAGGCGTGCTGAAAAAAAGTCCCCATGATCAAATCTCTCTTTGAGTCAATTCACCAACACGGTCCAGTCTATGTTTTGAAAAACTTCTGTTGCGTTATAAAATGTAAACTACACAGGACATGTGCTGGGTGAGTTTACATGATTTGAAAAAACCTGCACACTTATACAGTTTGTCTGTAGGCGTGTTTTGAGAAGCTAACTGGTTAATTAGTTTTACGTTAAAACATTATTTACTGCAGACTATACAAGCTGCGTTTTATGGTTTTCATAGATGCAGTTGTGTAATATCCGTCTGTCCAGTTCGCTATCAGATCATCAGGATAATATAACCAACAAAGACCACAAACCACAAGGTGGTTCTTTGTGAATTTTACCTTTTAATGACAGTAATCTTATAATGCAGTAAGTGGCTTCTAATTCAACACTGCTTAAAAGCCTGCAGCGACCCGTTACTGTGAAGTGGCACAGCGGTGTTTCCATCATACCAGCCACAAAATATGTCATCAAAAATAAAATTCTCCTAAGAAAAATCCCCTCCAGGGTCTGTTTAACAGACTAATGTATGACTCACTCTATCTATGACTGTGAAATGTAAACAAAGGCTTGTTTCATCTGAATTAAACCCCGGAGGAAGGCATTTAAGATAACTATATAGAAATAGCAGATCGTCTCATATATAATATAGAACATAGAATGATCTTGTTTGCTTATGCAGGTCATATAGAGGCATCAGTATTAAATTGTTAAACAAAGAAAAAATACCATCCAACTTGTTTGTGGTTAGTTTGTGTGTTTTTGTGTGTGTGTTTCTATGGCACCTGTAATGCTGCTTTGCTGATCTGCTCCTGCAGCAGGGAAATGTGCTTCTTGACCTCCTGGATCTCCTTCAGTAGTTTGGGCCGAGGGTTTCTGCTGTAGTCCTCCTCCTTTACCTTCACACAAATAAATACCAAAGTTTTTTTTGTTTGTTTTTTTAAATTATTGCCTCACAACAAAAGATTTAATACAATGAATACAAGCAGCACCAAACATCAGTTCCTCCCACCAACCTCCAGAATGTCAAAAAAGTGGACAAAATTCAAAATAAAATGAAAATATATAAAAATAGATCAATAAAAATGGATATTAAACCAAACTAAAACAGTTCGACTACCGTTTTGATAATGGGTACAACAAGAAAAACAAAACTTTGTAAGCATAAGAGGTAGACATTTAGCCTTTATGAGACTCTACCCAGACTTTGACCGATCTACAGAACCACAAAGAAGCCCAAGCCCCCCCAATAAGACCCAAGACCACCCAGACCAGAAGAAGATTAAAGATATTGGATGATCTCTTGACATGGTTATGGGTCAAATATGCTAATAAGTAAGAGGTGGAAAAATGATACAAGACAGACGAACTAAAATTAACATATTCGGTGGAAAAAAATATAACATCACAGTCTCATGACATCATAAACGTACCTGCAGGTCCTGCTGCTCCCTGGTTAACATCTTCTGCAGGCTGTCGGCCTTCTGGCTCTGAGAGGTTTTGCTCTCAGCCTGAATGATGGGAGACGAAGGGGAAGCACGTTGAAAAACACCTCACTACATCATTATTACTGTGACACACAAATGCAAATGATGGGAGCTGAAGGTCTGCACGACTGGAAGAGAGAAGTGATACAAACGGGACTAAAAGCGAGAAAGAAAAAAGGGGAACATGAATGTTCAGGAATAGAGTATGTGACTGACTTGACCTTTCACAACAACATTATTTAATACTGCACACGTCATCTGCAGGTCTTCAAAGTGTTAAAACTGAATGAGAAAGAAATATACATCACTCTCATGGTGCAAATAATTAACAAGGAACAAATGTTTTAGGTTTTATCAACCCCGTAGTCTCTGGTTTGACGTGTTCAGTTTCCCAAAAGAGGACAAATCGTGGACACAGTACAACAGTTTTTTGGTAAAAATCTGGCAGTAATGGACTGAAACGCTGTGGCTAATTAAAAATAATGAGCTGTGTGGGTTGTACCAGACAGATAAGCTGCTGATATCACGAACCTTATCACAGTTACAAATGCAACAGGGTCTCACAGGAGTGTGTGAAACGGTCACAAATTTTAATCCACTGCATTTGAGTAGATTGTATGTACATATATCCATTACGCAGTCTTGCATTAATACATTTTGGTCACGTAAATATGTGGTTGTGGTGTTGTAATACATTTAGTTTTTAGGGTTTGATTAAGTTGATTTTAACAACAAAATCACAAGTTGAACATCTGTTTTTCACATGTAACCTTTCATATATATACTGAACAAGAGAACTCAAGCTCAGATCTCATCAGGAACTCTTCAAACACAACAGGTTTTATATTTATCTGCATGCTGCCTTTATCTAAGGGGAAAAAAAGTCTGAGAAAAACAGAAAATTTAATAATTGCATCCATCTCCAGACAGATGTTTTTTCTTTTTGGCCAAAAAAGTATGTTTTGATTCTTTTTGAAGCCTGCTAAGCCCTGATTTAAAGAGGTAAATGTGTGAATAATTCATAAGAACTTCATTTATATGGCACATTTCATGCAAAGATGCAGCCCAAAGTGCTTAACAAAACAAAATCAGATGAAAAATAATAAAAAACAAAGAAAATACATCAGTAATAGGCAATAAAGGACAGAAAAACAAATAAAAGAATCAGAAACGGTTAGATCACAATACAATAAAATATATCAACACCTGCCCGAGTTGCAGTAAAATTGAAAGCCGAATGAAAAAGACAGGTCTTTAATTTCTTTTTAAAAGTTCCAAGGGAGTTTGCTGTTCTAAGATCTACGAAGAGGGTGAGTTTAGGGCCATTAAAACAGAAAGCAGCCTCACCAGATTTCCTCTGGGGCACTTAAGGAACTTCTAAAATAAAGAATAAAGGCAGTGGAGGAGCTGAGAGTTCTTGTTGGGACATAAAATGAGAGGCAGTCACTGATACAGGAGGATTATGGGTTACGTATGCTTTAATTTGGAAGTTATGCTCCTTTTTGCAGTAGGCGCCTCCACTTTTAGCCAACTGACAAGAACACAAACACACACTTAGGGTAGAAACTCTGTGACCAACCAATTGAACGACCTATAGAGCAGCTGAAAAATAGAATAACTTTTTTTTTCTTTCTTACCCCATCAGGCAGAGAGGAGCCGATGTGCTCCTGGGGGCTGCTGGGCACGGAGCTGCATCGCTCCCCACCTGCCAGCGCAGGTGAGTGGGGCGCCGAGACAGAGGAGGGTGGGCCGACCTCTGCCCCTTCCTCCTTCTCTTCCGCCTCCCCTCCCTCCTCCAGGGGGATCTGAGGAAGCCCCGGAGGCCTCCCCAGCACCGTCAGGGCTACATAGGAACCCGCTGCCGGAAAGAGAGAGGAGTCATGGGAAAGGAATGAAGGGAGGGTGAAGAGGGAGAAGAAGAATGCTGAGACATAAAAGAGTCCAAGCCTCCGTGAAGACCTGAACACCAAAACCAGCTGAGAGAAAGAGCTCCGTCAGAGAAACATCTGACCACATGAAAGGGCTAAATAATACCATAATGCTGATTTATTATGTCATGAATTACATGTTGTGTCCAAGCCAGCTGTACACACAAGTGAATGGAAAAACCCCTTACTTCTCTTTCGAAATTAAATCTCCATATTTATTTTCCACACTAGGATAAGACTCAAAGAGTTCTGTGTTGGGGGGCTTGTTTGACTGACAGTCCATCACAATCGGCTCAAATGTGGAATTTTATGGCTCCAGTAACTAAAAAAGGCACTAAAACCCAAGATCCAGAGTTTAAACACCCCTCCAGTAATATATGGGTGACGTCAGAGATGCAATGTCCGTGATTTCCTGCAGTCTTTGGTTCTATCATTGAGTGATTAGTAACAACTTTAACCTGCTGATTATAACTGGAGCGTTTTTCTCATGTGAATATGTTCAGAATTTTGTTGATTTGGTCCTCTTTCTTTGATTTTTGTGCCACTACCATGGATAAATAGATCATGTAGTTAAATAGTTTATTTTTATTTGTTTTATTTAAAAAAGAAAAAAAACTGACTTTGACTTCCTGCCAGCTCGATCTGCTTTGTGCAGTTTGACGCAATACCCATCAAAAATAAGTGGAGATGTGGGATGTGCTGGAGCGCCACTGGTGGAATCACAACTAAGGCTATGTTTTACCTAATAAACTCGTGTTTTAATGCCCTTCATCAGAGAAATTAAAAGTGTGTGTGCTCCTATAGTTCAGTTATAAAATCAGCGGACCTGCAGCGCTTCTCTCCCGATGCTGCGGCATCACCTGTCCTAAGTGCTCCTTCACGCCGTGGATTAAGGATTTATTTGGATCAAACCAGAGTTGGCGATTGTTTGAACAGTGGAAAGACGAACCAAGATGGTTTTGGTGAGTTTCATTTAGTTTCTGCACAGTTTGAATGAAGCTGACGATGATGGAAAAGGATTCTGGTGAGTTTTGGCGAGAGCAATTAACCAGCTGTTTCTGGTTAAACGAAATGGATCTTGCTCTTTCAAAATAAGTTCTCTCACTGTCATGATACTTTCCACAATGCTGTCAGATAATAACAATCACAAACTGAGCCCGTCAGTTTTAAAAACAAGCATAAACAGCAATCAAACATGCGTCACCTGCTCTGCGCTCTGCAGGTGTGTCTGGATGAGGTGACTCACAGTGCGTCACGCTCCTCTGCGCTTCTATCACCCTTCTCCTCTTCCACCACAGTTAGTTTTGTGGTTTGTGGTGATTGTGTGAGACTGGTTTGTAAAGTTTACAGCCTGTTGTGTTGTTGCATTCCTCTGAAAAGCTGAAAATTGTTTACCAACTTCAAATGTCCTCCCTGTGCATTTTCATATGCTTATATGTGTTTTATCCTGTAACTGTAATGCACACTGACTGACAAATAAAAAAAAAAAGAAAGATAGATGCTCCACTGGGAGAAACTCAGCCAACTACGGGAGCACCGCCTGACGATTTGAATCTATCCACTCTCAGGAGGCAGCCCTAATCACAAATATTGTTTTGAATGGCTGTGATCAGCTCTGAGACACGTGGCACAGCCATAATGAGACGTAGACATGCCTGGTGGAACCAAGCCGTAAGCCTGCCTTTAACCTTATTGCTAACTTGGTAACATAATTTTCTTAATGTGCCACAAAAATCACTGGAATTCAAATGTAATACAGCGTCCTGAAGATGTAATTAAAAGTGCATACTTACATTTTATAAGCTTGACAACCTCTATGTGGTTCGAATGTGTAACTAAGGTCCCATTAACCTGAAAACAAAAAGCATCAGGAGAGAATTTTAAACGGTTGACCGTGGCATAGTTAGGAAAGCAGAGGTTTTAAAAGTAGAGGTCGGGGGCTCCATACAGTTTCAGGGGAGACTCAGTGAATGCAAATGAAAAAATATTACATTTTGTATTACATTATTTATCAAAAGGAGATCACATAGATCAGCCAAAATGTATGTGATGTAGTTAAAGAGATAGTTCAGAGATACAGTGGTCAGGAATTAAGATCATTTCTATGTATTTAGTGTAGTCAGAAGTTACGTATAAAAGCAATATTTATCTATTTATAACATAAAATGAATTGAGGTGTTCCCCAAGGTTCAATTTCAGGGCCGACACTTTTTAATCTTTACATGCTGCCACTCAGAAACTTCATCACGGTACAGATTTCCATAGTTATGCTGATAACACACAGCTGTACATCGCTGTGTCTCCTGATGACTCGTGGCTAATTGATGCTCTTTTAAACTGTATTTTAGAAAGGGAGCCATGGATGGCAGAGAACTCTACAGCTCAACCAGGACAAAACTGAGGTCTTAATAACTGGTAAACAGTTGAAAAACCTTGAAGTTATCTTAGCTTTGAGCCACATATTAGAAATTTAACTAAAACTGCATTTTATCATCTTAGGAACATCGCCAGAGTGCGACTGTTTCTCTCTGAAGCCGACACGGAGACACTGATGCATGCTTTTATTACCTGCAGAATTAATTACTGTAATGCTCCACTTTCTGGTCTTCCTAAAAAAAAAAATATTGCTCAATTACAGTTATTACAAACCTCAGCTGTCTGTGTGCTGACGAGGACCAGAAAGAAAGAGAGAGCACACATTACATCAGTTTTAAAGTCTCTGCACTGGCTCCCTGTGTGCTTCAGAATTGATTTTATGATCCTTTAAATGGTTTATAGAGCTCTTAATGCTCGTAGTCCGACCTATTTACTATTTACCTATTGTTGAGTGTCTATGGGATTAAATAAAATAATCACGACCTCTAACCATTTGAATAACTGAGTGGGGCTCGAACACTTTGCATTGAAAACACATTACTGGTTAGAACTGTACTGTATTTGTTGTGTTCTGCGTTACCCTACAGAACAGAAATATTCCAGAAGGGTCAGTTCTAGTCTCTCTGTTAGTCTGATTCTTAGTTTTTTAACTCATTATATT